>JAZGTI010002700.1:0-12038 GCA_036877585.1 Botia kubotai | reverse complement strand
TTTTAAGCAAAACTCTGCTATTACTCTGCTAATTAAACCTTCACACTCTGCTCTTACTGGTGGAATGTGCAATCAATGAAGATTGGCCACCAGGCTGGTCAAATTTAGCCATGAAACCTCCAACACTAAATTGGCCAGTGTTTCAGTTACATTTTCCAACCCCTGTATATATTATGTTCCATAAAATTGTATCTCCTTTTTATTTGTATCTTCTTTCTACATCTCCTTGTAATCTGGAATGGCATATGGCATAATCGCTTAATATGATATCTGTCATCTATCATGTTAATTAAATGATAGATGACATTACATACATTAAAAACTACATACATTAAAAGAGACTACATACATTATAAGTTATGTAGTTTTTCCTTTTCATTATATGTGAAGTTGCTGTGAAAAAAATGCAACATTGTAAAAAAGCTATATAAATAAATTTGAATTAAATTGAATATGATACCAGGCTTTCCCCGAGAAGACCCGTTTGCCAACCTGTAAAGGGGACACAAATGCAGCTCACTCAGGTGCTTTATGTAGGAGGCTGTCCATACAAACCAGCACATGGCAGCCACTCAGGTCCAGATGGAAGTATTTTAGAGCCATAAATACAGCTTTCATGTGCTGGTTTATGTACTGGTTAAAACGGTGTAGATTTAATATGATATGTTATTAGAGTTTTATTTTCTGTCATTTGCCTTAATCTAATCTGTTTTAAGAGAAACAGCATTTTATGCAGGCGTGGTATCTAAAGTTTTTCTAATGAAGTATGGTGAAAATATTTTCCTTGATATAATCTAAACCCAGAAAGACAAAAGACATATATGCCAAAGACATCTAAAATGACTCATTCATGTGTATCCAGGTGTGATTTGTTTTCTCCTTTATAATGGCACACATAGAAGCAATTCTTAATAAATAAGCCCAGCCATCTCTACTAGGCAGGCATAGCTGCTTTAAGTCATTAGCTTAAATAAACCTCAAGGGTATGTCTTACCAGGTACGTATAGCTAGGCTACGACAATAGTTAATAAGCTCGGGCTTTCCTGGTACGGGTACACATAAGTCACCAGCAGTACTTTGTTTTGCCAGTAGGTCTGCTCTGTTGGGGGGCAAATGGTTGGTTTCTGAGGTGTCTGTCTTGTTGGGGGATATAATACCTAACATTTCAGCAGCATTACCTGCATGCTCACAGCAGCAGCGTAAGCACATCTAGTTCTGCCAATACCTAACACATGTCATGTCCATAAACATGCCAAAATCCATCACGGGAGTTGTCATGACTATATACTATACTTTGACTGACAATATACTATACATTGAATCTGAGTGCAGTCCCTGGGATTGAACACGTGACCTTGTTGTTGTTAACGCCATGCTCTAACCACTGAGCTACAGGAAAGCTTTCAAAACGAGCAGAAGATTAAGGTAGGAAATAATTACACCACAAGAAAACAATTTGTCTATTGCACATTACCATGGGTGTTTATACTGGTCGTGTATTGTACTGAATACTGATGTGGGTCAGATCTACAACAGCAGTGAAGAGACTTCATTGTATCACAAGCATCAGTCCTCATAAACAAGTACAATAAACAGTCAGCAAGAGGATTCAGATAAAGCAGACAGTGCAGGAAATAGTGAACTTTGTAAAATAGTATGTTAAAATGAATCAGATAAACAATAGCTCATTACAATAACTGTGTGAGGAAGCATGTATAATTTAGCAGTACTACCAACAGATCCCCCAAGATTAATTTGCGCTTATGAGAAACACAAACAAACCAGACGCTCAAAAAAAATGAAACAGGAAGATTTTAGTAAATGGTTCTGTACCAGATAGGATGTGAAAGCAAAGATATCTTTCAAAAGTGATACATGCCATGAAATACAGGCCCACAATCAAAGAATAATGATACACCTCCCACACCAGGTATTCTGTCAGTATTGTTGATACTGTAGGACAAATAATCTGTATGAGATCTGAAAAAATCAGTCACATAAACTGAAGCAGCATGACGAGACTTGATGAAAACACAATGCAAACAGAGTTAAAAGCATGACTGGAACCTCAATGACTTAAAGAATCCAGATATGCTGATTCTGCATATAGCTATGTTTCAAATAATATTTCATAATCCTCATGTGTTGAACAAATTATTCATTTTTAAGTGTCTCGTTTAACAAAGCTGAATCGTTGATGCTGATGTTATCTTGTGTCATGGTCTCAAAATCTTGACAGTCAGCACTGAAATAACAAACATGTTATTAGTTTAACTGTTACATAAACACAGAGACTGATGTTTTCAGACAATATCATACAGTTGAACAAAGTATTAACATTTTCTTTAACAATTCCTCTTTATTGGTCTAATTGCTGTTATTCAAGTTACTCATCATGTTTCCACTTTACCTTTTGATTAATGAAATTAAAACATTTAGTTAACACAATCACACACATAAAATATATGATCTTACCTGGAATCAGATTGTGAATCCACTCATCAGTAGATGACGGTGTTGTGGGCGGTTCATGGTTCTTTAATAGTCTACAAGAAGTCAGGAGACCTTAATCTGCTAGTTAATAATCTCAACGAAAAACCTCAAACCTGCATTAAACATCATCTGTCTGCTGGGCAGTTGTAACTGCATGTAACAGAACTGACACCAGCAAGTAACAAACAAAACCCTTATAAGAGGAAATGGTTTATAATTGCAGACACCAAACCTCCTTTTTTGTGGAAAGTGCAGTGATGATGCATGCTGAATGATGTGAAATGTTAGTAAAGTCTTGGTTTGTGAGTGGACCCAGACCTTACGTACATACTGTACACACCGTGCAATTGCTTTTATATAACATTATTATTTATTATTATAATGTTATTATTTATAACCTTTATTCTTTATAAGAATTATTTTAGCCAAATTTTACTATAGATGTCAATTATTACATTCTTCTTCTTCTTCTTATTATTATTATTATATTAATAAGCTCTGTGTAGTTTCTCTCAGGGCACTTACAGCATGTGACAACATGTTTTTTTCTCTCAGCCATGATACAGTTTGTTTATGCAGTTGATATTTCCTTTGACATTATATTTTATATTGTGTTCTGGCCTCCCTGACAGCTGCAGCTACAAACACACACATAAACTCCATATAAACAAGATTTTATATCAACTGTGTCACACTTTCTTCTACACATCTTCACCCATGAACTTTCCTCCTATTAATTCTGACTTTTTCTACATGTAGTTCTTTACTCCTTCACTTCTTTCTCAAATGGCACCATCCCTTCTATTATGGATCGTATGTTTCACGTTTAATTATAATGCTTCATACCTCTGTTCACCATCAGAGGGCAGTGCCACACAACTTTTTCTTGACAAATACGTTACGTCTCTTAAAATCTTTAGTAAGACTTAGATTTTTATTGCTCTGACATACCTAATAGCTAACAGAGACTGTTGTAGACTATACAAAATATAATGCCAGAGCTCCTGACTGTGTGAATGATTTCATTATCCATATGTAATTTAATTCTAAATTCTAAATGTCATGAGACTATGAATCATTACTGTCTACCCTCTGTTGACAAATATCCTCAGCATGCTGTAAATAGAACTTAAGTCTCCCTGCAGCTTGTATTGATCATTTTAAAGGGATGATATGTATGAAACTGTTTTAAACTGTTTTAAAAAGACGGTATTCTGTGGTAAGATGCAGGATGTTTCTGTAGCTAAACAAGAGGCTGAATATGAAAAATAATTGGAAAATTGTTTATGTGTGTGTTTGCGTGAGAGAGATTTTGTTTTATCTGGAACATTTGGTCGCTTCTCAAAGTCAGTTTGTTGTGATTACAATTGTTGTGACCACAATTGTTGTGACCAAAAGAATCAGGAATTATGAGAAGTAGAAGAACCCTTTGGATCCAAGCAAAATGTTCAAATTGGGGAAAGTGGATGGGAAGGCCAGGGTATGACAGTTTACAGATAACCTCATTGAGTCATTGAAGGCAGCTTGTGAGACTGTACACTGCACTCTGAGTCCTGTCTAAGGTCCATACGGTTCACTGGATCTAGCGCCCCCTGCTGTCTGACCAGAGCTACTGTAACATTTATTTGTTATGTGTGTAATGTTTGGGTTTGGTAAGATTATATTTTACTAACCTGTTTATCTTAAATCCACTAAACTTTAGATGACATTTTGATTGGTATTCAGCAATGTAGAAGATTCCACTGGGTGGTGTGGTTTGGAAGCTGCAGATGGAGTCAACTTTTTGGGACTTCTCATTAAGGTTTACAAGACAACGATGTACTAACATTTTTTTCCTAACATAAATTTGTCTGGGATTCGAACCTGCAACTAAGCTGGCATGGGAGTCATAAAGGCTAAAAGCCACAACCCCTCAAGGTAGTTGAGGTATACAGGCCACATGTTGTACCAACTGGCATCCATAACAGTCACTTACCCCACGTGATTTCTAGCCATTCTAGCCATTTATACTAATTTTACCTATGTGGTAAAATTCGATCCCTTGCTATCTCTTGGGCAGAAGACAGGGAAAATGTTTTTTGTTGGACCAAAAAAGTAGAACTAAATAGCAAAATTTGACCTTTTGAGTGTACTATTCCTTTAAATCCTTTCCTTTAAAAAAAGTTTACTTTAAATCTATTAAAGTACATATAAAGGTAAGGTCATTGTTATATTATTATTAGCTTGTTATAAAACATATTAAAAGTCTATAGACAAAGGTTTATGGCATATGTCAAACTAGGCTGTCTGTGTGTGGGCATTTCTGTTTAAACCTCCCTTTGGGTAATTGTGTTGGTTTATATTAATTTTTGTGATGCTGGTCTATAAGTTATAGTTATACAGTAAACTGACTTTAGTTGTTATTTACAGCATTTTTCTTAAAATAATGATTTAAAAAACACCATGTTGTGGGGTTTACCTAGTTTTACCCTTACTTTTTGTTGTGTGAATACTCGTGTTCTCTGTGCTTTGTTGCAAACCATGTTGCATCCTTTTACCTTTTGATGACCCAAATGTATTGCATAATCCATTGATCAGTATTGTTTAATACAATGTGACCCTTTCTGTGATGTACTTTTCCATCGTCATTCAAAAACAAAAACAAATGGCATTGTCAAAGCCTTTTCCCTCTAGCCTGAAGTCACCCAGTCTTCCTTTAATATGGTGCTGTGGTGTAGTGGCTAAAGCTAAGGGCTACATGTGACTAGAAGGTTGCTGGTTTGATCTATCATCATTCCCATAAGCACTGCATGCAATATCATCCTGTGTGGCAATAAAAAATGCTTGTTATATATGGTGCATTTATTATTTAGTGCATCAATGTTATTTTGAAAGAATAAACAAAAACATTCTTGTAAATAAATATATTTTGTTATTCTTGAAACAATATTCTTACTGAATGCTTAGATGTTTATAGTTATGTTGTTCAAGCCTGTGTAAAAGGACCAACAAGGACATGATTCAGGAAAATCAGGGTCATATATTCAAGACCCCATATCTTGTGGTACAGCCTCTGAGTGCTGAATATGTTCTCACTTTTCTCTGAAAAAACAATCGTCAAATTTGTGTTTCAAGTTTCAAATTCAAGTTTCACAAACAAAATGGGAAATTTACAATAATTATTTGCACCAATTGACAATCAGACTCCACACTCTGTGTTGTAGAGCTGCAGCAAAAGACACCATGCTGAATTTAGGCCACAACTGCTTGCTGTCTTCCAGCCATTCAAAATTTTTGTGTAACATTTTTGACGTGGACTTTTATTTTGAAGGATTGCTTTAGGAGCCACACTGTCTTATTATAAACCACAACATTGCCTATGCTCAGTGACTAGGAATGATTTTTCATTCCACACATCGTTGGGCTCATTGTGGCTTGAACTAAGTAGCCTGCTCAAGGGAATGAGAAGAACATTGGGTCCTGCACACCCAAATGATCATTCTGAATAAAATCAATATTCTATTAAGGTCCTGATGAAAATGATCATTCTAAAGGATAATGAGATGCATTTGGATTAATCAGTGTGGATGGGTTATAAGAACTGTCAGGAAGGTGTATGAACATCCTTTCTGCGCTTTTGTGTAGTTTGGTTTAGCAAGATAAACACAAAGTGATGGCCTGCTCTTCTGCCACCCACATTTTTAGCTGCAGTGCACTTAGTCACACCACAGTGAGGTCCTTTGAATATTAATGTGCGTTAGAAGAGGCACTTTATGCTCAACCGGCATGCAAAAAAGGCTTGTTGAGAATACTGGAAGAAGGAAGATTATTTACTATAAATTTACAGTGAAATTATGCAATAGTTAACAGTTGTGCCTGCAAAGCTTTCAAAGTTTTACAAAATCTAAAGTTTTAAAAATTATGTTTTGGTACAGTATCATCTAGAACTCCACTATATTGTGGTGCATATAGCAGGAGGTCCAGATGCATTCATTACAATGCTCATGTTGGTGGTCCAGGTTCGAGTCTGGCCTTAATTTGTCCTAATCTCATTCTTTATGAGTCCATTTGTCTCTCCAGTGATTCACTGTTTACCAAAAAGCCATGATTTGATACTTGCAGGTAGTTTCAGAGGTGAGTATTGTGGAATGATGAGTCATCAGTATTTTAGTGCATTTTACCAGAAGATGAAAGCTATACATTGTAAATAAGGGATGATGCACATCCAGCCAGTTACATAAAATGACAAAAACAAAACAAAATGTTTACTTGATATTTTATCACCCAGTTTCCTGAAGAGTTAATCTGAAATGAAAAATTGTGATTTTTATTTTTTGAATTTTGAATTTCTAGTAAAATAAATTATTATGTTAGCACAATTATGATGGCTTCAGATAAAAATATTTTTTTCAAACGTTTGACCTGCTATGCACTAGCCTCAAAACTAACTGACATTGATTTTCCATTCTGATTTTATTGAGTCTTTAAATAAATTTTAAGGACATCCAAATGGCTTTAGATTTAAGAGGTAAAATAATGAGGCACATTGCCCAGTTTTCTGTTTTATATGACAAGGCCAAAGAACCCACATTCATTGTGTGAGTGGAAGGAGCAGTGTGTGATAGCTAAGAAACCTGAGACCTCATCATTGAATTAGCTGCCCTGTCCCACATGTGCCTGCTGCCATGAGGTCATCTCCACTCACAGCGACCTTGGCTGACTCTCCCAGCATCTTTCATTTATAACTCACAGAAGCAGGGACACTGGGAGCCAAAACTCACAGGTTAAGGATATACAACACTTTTAAATCAAAAACTTAATTATAACTTGATTTTCACATTCTGCAGGAAATTTGTGGGTGATTATGCAGAATTAAGTATTCTGCATTATGTTCAAAATAAATTCTTCAAAATGTCATAAGTCCTCATTTAATGTAATCATCTAATTAATTAAAGTTGAAAAAACAGAAATTATGAGCAAAATCTTTAATTACTCAAAATATAAAACTAACTGAATCACCACAAACTCAGCAGAGAAACGCAGTGTGCAAACTCACCAGATCTCTGAAGCAGAGGAACGGGAACATAACACATTGCCATTATGCTAGGCAATGTTGCTAGGTGTTGCTATGGTGTGGTCACTTTCTGGTAAAAAAATCCCCCAAGTCATGATATTGTTACGATTCATGGACTCTTATTTTAAAGTTTTCTGTTGGGTTCTGGTTTTTCCTGTTTTCATTCACTTCCGCTTTGATAATCACGATCACCTGTAGCACCCTGATTAGTCGCACTATTTAAGTTCTCAGTTTTGCTGTTTAGCTTGTCGGTTATTGTTGGATTGTTTGGATGGTTTCTTGTTCCCTGTATTCCTGTGGACTAGCTTGCTGAATTATGCTACTCTGCACCTGTTGTTGCTATTACTTTGATTTCAACGGTTAGTGTTTGTTTGTTTTTCTCATTATTAAATATCTTTTGCTACTTATTTCCGTGTTCCGCTCCTGTCATCCGAATCATCAATGTCATTTCGATCTCAGTCATCCCAAGTTCTGCAAACACTAACCGTAACAGATATTCCGGTCACTAAATATAGTTTGTGAACTTTGTTAAATCTACATAAAATGTGAATTTTCAGAAATGTTTATGGTCTGTCATGTAAAATCAATAACAATCAACCAATTGCTTACAAAATAACATGCCTCCTCTTAACAAGTTGTACAGTTATGATATTCATGACATGATATTCAACGGTCATGTCACAAATGGTCAGAGACAGATTACAATTTTACATGCATTATATGCAGAAACTGCAAAAAAACGTTTGCCAGGTTTGTGCATGCAAATCCTGCTGCTTCCTTGAAAGTGAATCTTTTATTGTCTCCCACAGGTAATTGGCCAATCAGAGGTGTTTTTATTCCTGAACAATCAAATAACAATTTGACTTTAACAACTACACATTATTGAGGAATATGCCAAAATTCCTCAAAAATGTGGCTGATGTACTGCATATTTTATATTTGTGAAACTGAAAATATTTAGAAACCACTCATACCCTTTACAGGAGGTGATCATTTAACCCTATGAATCCAATAACATAACATACATACCATATAACAACATACAAAGGTTTTCCTCGCATTAATACAAACTTTTGCGTAAAATATGGAATAATGTAAAAACAAAATCAGCCAATAAAAGACACAAGTCCAATTTTACAGCCCACAAAGAGAATTTTTATTTTGGGCGAACTGTTCCTTTAAATATAAAAAATAAACACACAAAGCTAGTTTGGGACCAACGGTTTTGTTTAATTAATAATGTCTTATCATTTTTTGATTAGCCTCTGTATAGTTGAATTGTTGTGCTTGTTGGGTATAGTACATGTCCACAACATGAATGAGATTTTCATGTGTCCTCTCACTCTTCTGTAAGGAGCCCAGCAGATGTTACTTCTTGGAAATCACAATCCTCTAACAGAGGGCAAATAGAAATCAATAATATCTCAACAGTTCACAGCAATGCTGAAAAGTCATACTAACGTGGGTATACTGTTGCCATTTGAATTGCACATAGTTATTTTAGTACAAATAACCCAGTTGCTTTCAAATTGGCCGATTTATGCTCTAAACCACATTAGAGCTTTGAGGTCAGTTTAAGGGGTGCGTATACACAAACAGCGAAACAAATTTGGAATTTGGCCACATTCAGGGAGGCAGTGGACTGCAGTGGTCTATAATCACGGGCTTCAACAGCTGTTTAACTTGCCGGTGCACACAACCACAGGGCTTAAGGTTGTAACCCACATCTTTAATTTGCGCTATATTCGGTAGAGAACAGTCACCTTAATCACAGCCTGGTGGATGCTGATGCACACTGACGGTCATTCATTAGCACCGGCCTCCACCCCCGATCCGCTACCGCAGGCCAATAGAACATGCCGACATTTATCGCATCACAACTCGCCTTCAAAGCTGAAGCCTGCTTCTCATGAGGTCTTTCTGTAAACATACTGTGAGTCTGGACAGAGTGATATTCAGAAATGAATCTTCAAATCCTACATGCATCCACTCCAGTCTCTTTTAGTATCTATATCTTCATATAACCCACAAAAACCACCAGCAAAATCCTCCTAAATCCCACTCACACGCATACAGTAGTCATCTATATATAGCAACTATATTAATAATACTATATTAATATTAAAATGGATTCATTTTTAAATTAAATTGAATTAATTAACATGTTGTAAGTTCACAAAGTTTTTAAATTACAAAGATTATGGCTGTTCTTGAAAGCAGGCAGCGTGCTACCATAAGAAATTTTCCTTTGGCCAAATTTCAAGGCAGAATTGCATATATCCAGGCCATCCTAACCAACCAATATAAGATATACACAGCTGATTAAATTCAGGAAGCCCGAAATTACTAGTGGTGGCCCTGTGGATGATCATGAGGAGCAGAGAGGAGCTTGTCAGGACAGAGTTAGTGACTGTATCTGTATATAGCAATAAATGTATATTTGGTCACTGCTGCTGTCTACACACTGACCTGGAAAGCCTCTCTGATCTGTTGAGCATATGTTCCATTCGTCTGTGTGAGCTCCTCTGTGCTGTTTGACTGAATATTTTTATTCAGTCAATGAGACTAGAAATCAGATGTGGGATTCTGGTGAGATTTCTCTTAAAAGCAAGATCCAGTATGTGTCATTCATATGATGGTGCCATACGCTCCTCTGGTTCAAAGTAAAGATGTAAAAGAGGTGATCTGTGTTCCCGCCTCCTTTCTCCTCCAAGCGAGATTCATTGAAGCGTGAGCAATGTTCTGAGATGCAGAAGGGTTCTCCATGCCTCGGGAAGAGATGACTAAATAAATCCTTTCATGTGCATCCAACACAAAGACCCTTCTGGTGAAGCTTAACATCTATTGAGCAAATGTGACAGTACACAAAACATAAAACAGAAATTGCATAAATGTATGAATGTTCTTCTATGTTATATAAACTAGTGGAAATGACCACAATTCCCATCTTCTTTAAAAAGTGTAAGGATTTACAGCCTAAAGTAGGACATGGCAGTAGGACATCCTGTGAAGGTAAAGCACAATTTAAAGCTAAATTATTAAGCCTTAGAGTAAAAAAAATGGCTTCTGTCTCTGTGGGAATTGTGGTTTAAGATCAATATAATTATACAGTGTAATTTCCCTCACATTTGAAACGCTTCTCTTCTGACTCAAATCCAAATCCTGCAGTCATGCACACTCAATTTAATTTCTCATTCTCATGCATTTATTTAAAGCCAGACAGAAGGTTGAGAAACAGTTCCACATCCTCTTTTACGTCAACAGACTAACAGGGCCAGACTTGACCTATAAACTTACTTGACCTATACCCAGAAAAATATATACTGATATAGGGGGTAAACTATCCCTTTTAAATCTAAAGTATCACAATACTTTGTGCAAAATCAATGAAATAATATTATTATGGCACAAATACATAATACATACAAAATTATTAAAAAAATGCACACACACATACTTCTCCACATTTTGTCACATTACAACCACAAACTTAAATGTTTTTTATTGAGATTTAATGTAATAGACCAACACACAGTAGCACATAATTGTGCAGTGGAACGGAAATGATACATGGTTTTCAGATTTTTAAGCAAATAAAAATCTGAAAATCTGCATTTGTATTCAGCTCCCCTGCGTCAATACTTTGTAGAGCCACCTTTCGCTGCAATTACAGCTGCAAGTCTTTTGGGGTATGTCTCTACCAGCTTTGCACATCTAGAGACTGACATTTTTGCCTATTCTTCTTTGCAAAATAGCTCACGCTCAGCCAGATTGGATGTGGAGCATCTGTGAACAGCATTTTTCAAGTCTTGCCACAGATGCTCTGGCTGTATGTTTAGGGTCATTGTAGTTCTGACTGTATGTTTAGGGTCATTGTAGTTCTGACTGTATGTTTAGGGTCATTGTAGCTCTGGCTGTATGTTTAGGATCATTGTAGCTCGGGCTGTATGTTTAGGGTCATTGTCTCGCTGGAAGGTGAATCTCCTTCCCAGTCTCAAGTCTTTTACAGCCTCCAACAGGTTTTCTTTCAAGATTGCCGTGTCTTACCTTGGATTGTTTATCGTTGTTGTTTGTTTGCCGCCTGCCTTGTGATTTGGATTGTTTACCGCTTATGATTGTTTGCTGTCTCGACCCACACCTGTTTATCGATCATGATTATGTTTTGCCTATGCTGTGCCTGTTTACCATTGTTAACCCTGCCTGTGACCTTGTCTTTAAAGTTGTGCTGCAGATGGATCCCTGCCAATCTAAGTCTTCATAACAGTTTAACAGTGGGGATGGTGTGTTCAGCAGTGTTACTTTTCTGCCACACATAACACTTTGCATTTAGGCCAAAAAGTTCAACTTTGGTCTCATCTGACCAGAGCACCTTCTTTCACATGTTTGCGGTGTCCCCCACATGGCTTGTGGCAAACTGCAAACGGGACTTCTTATGTCTTTCTTTCAGCAATGGCTTTCTTCTTGCCACTCTTCCATAAAGGCTAGATTTGTG
>JAZGTI010002699.1:0-34857 GCA_036877585.1 Botia kubotai | reverse complement strand
AAAGTGTTAAAGGTGCTTTGATTTTTTCAAATCTTAAAATACTTTCTCTTATCCAAGGTTGTTGGGGAAAGGTGTGCTATTACTTTTCTAAGTGATCAAATTATCAGATGAACACAAACAGAACTTACCAGCCTTACTCAGAAGTGTCTCAAGCCATATCTAGAGACTAGAATATCACAGAGACATGCAGCCTCTCGGAGCGCAAAAATAAACTATCACCTAATAACCACCTGGAACAATCCAGCAACTGCACAGCAGCACTTTACCAACCACATAGCAACACCCTAGCAACCACCCACAACCCAGCATCACGATGACAAGCTGTCAGACACCACTTTCTTCATATAAAGTAAAAATCTAGTTATTTTTGCAATTTTGGTTGATGCTGACAGTTACCAACCAAAAACAACAAGAATATTTTCAGAGTGCTAATGTGGTTCATTTATTCTCATATTCACAGAGCACACCACAGACTTGAGTCTGATCAGGTCTGACACAGAAGAGACAGAACGTGACTAAGAGCAGATGCTAAGGATCTCTCATCTGTCAAAATCCATACAGAGTTTTATCTCACACATGATTACAAAGTGAATTGAATATACAGAACAGAAAACTGAATATTCATTTTCATAATCTTCTTGCTGCTCAGATATGTGGATGGAATCAGAATGCCTATCATATATCTGAACTCCACACTGTTCCAATCAGACACAGAGGCTGGATGTAGGTATTAGCATTTACCCCCTGACACATTAACTAATGCACAAGCACATGGTGCGACAAAATGAATTTTATTTGAAGTCAAGATGATAATGTGGCTTTCCAAGCCCATAGCCTATAAGACTTTTAATAAACCATAATCTTTCGTGAATAAATCCATTTAAAAACATGTCCTTCATTAATTCTGGGCCGAATTCAGTAAGCATTTAGTATGTGCCTCTTTAGCGTATTTAATTGTATTTATATGATGTTATTGTTGCAAATTACATTCAATACTAATTCCTGCCCAGCTAACAATTTTAGGTTGTAAAAACATTATTTTAAGTTTTAGGAGCATTTAAAACATACAGTTTGTTAGATGTTTTATTAATGCTATTATTTGGTTATAACGTCACTTAAACTTTTTAATTTTGTAATGTTTTTAAAACATTCCACTTACAACTTAACAAAGAATAACGTTTTTGATATGTGATATACAACGCTATAAAGGTTCTACTAAATTTACTGCAAGAACGTTTTTGATAACTTTAAAAGAACGTTTATAGAACATTAGCCAATGTTTTGAGAACATTCCCTGTTAGCCGGGTGGGCCCCGTAACAATGCTTTCGGTGCATGCAAACAATATTTATTTATAATTAATTCTCCCGTCTCTCGATCTGTGTGTACCTGCGGAGGTTGCCGAGCATGTCTGTGAGGGTTCGGACTCTCTTCAGCATATTATCGAGTTTGTGTGGCTCTTCTTTGAGGAATTTGACGGCCTCCACCTCAACCCGCAGTACCGCCCGCATCTGAGTCTGCAGGGCTGGAAACTCACCTGCAGGAGCGAGAGGAAAGAGCGTGGAGAGATGTTAGGGAAATGAGCAGGACTGGTTGTTACAGTGCTCATGGGTAATGACTTTTCTGATTTGTTTTTGATAACAACTGATGACTAACAGGTGTCTGTCAGTGGGGGAATCACCAACATTTAAACCTGTTTACACATGTGGGCGTCATGTGACGTGATCAGGGTTGAGTGGGAATTTTTTTCTTGTACGTGTGAATTGTGCAAACTTTTTTCTGGGTAAACACTGCTTTAAGCAAGTGTAAAACTGTGTCAAAGGCCAAATTTTGTCAGTTGCTTGCAACACTCTGATAACATCTTTACCGCTGCGCCTTTTACATAATTTACACAAAATCAACAGCTTCTGAACGTTACTGAGGCCTGCGTGTGCAGACAGGTTTAAATACCTGAGAATACTCAACATCATGTAACCATGGAAACCAGTGGTACATTTACAAATTACATTATCAGCATAACAATTTAAGTGAGAAAATGTACATGAGTTTCAGAATGTCTTAGTATCTGGCATGGCCACCTGTTGCTTATGCATAATTTATTAGTTATTAAAAAATGAAGAAAGCAGAATCTTAAACAATTCTTCTTTATTTTACATCACAACTCTTTACAATCTTTAGTTTCAAAATTCGAAAACTTTCCGTTTATTTCCAGATTCACATTTGGTTCGAAATTTCAAAATTACAAATTTTAAATGTGGTCTTAGACATTTAGTTGTAGGCAATTTCTCAATTTCATGTTTAATTTAAGCTACACTTTAATGTTGTGGTACCTTTAAGTCCAGCCAGATTCTCGCCCACCTTCCTCAGTTTGACAGCCCCTTCCTCTACCTCCTTCAAAGTCACGGATCTATGAGGCACAGAACTGGAGTCAGTCTTCACAGCCTCCACGAACTGCTCCAGATCCCTACACAAACACAACACATTATTCATAATATCAGTATTGGAATATAATTTTTTCAAGTTTCATATTCAAGTGTTAAATGAAAAATATGAACAGATTCCGGAATATTAGAATTGTGATTCCACTCTGTTGCCACTAGAGTGCAGTGCAGATAAACTGTGCAGCAAGGATTATTTGATTATCAAATATCATGCCAACTTCACAAAAAATCAACTGTTCATCAATCCTTCTGATTTGTTTTTCATTTTTTTTGCTTTATGTTGTAATTCTTACAGAAATATACACAAGCTAATTAGTACAGGCTAACTGGCTGGCCAGTTATTGCTTCCATTTGGCATTTGGTGAGTGCTGATGTTGGCCATTGTTAGTGTAAAAAGCAGTAACAGTGGTATGCAGTATAATGTTAAACTGCCTGGCAAGGTGTTTTATGTTATGTGTACTGCAGTAAATGGCAAAAAACAAACAAATAACGTCACAGCTCATGTGAAGTGGAAATAAATTAGCATTATGTTCTTTAACTATGTGGCAGGCAGACAAGGCAGTTTTAAAAACAGGAAAAAAATACTGTTTTGTTGCCATATTCCTCTGCTGCTACACCAATAAAAGTTAAAGTGTCTTTGTAGGCTGTCTGTTTCACAGAGAGAGCAGTGCTAAGCGGCCACTGGCGCACAACCAATGAAAACCGAGCGCTAATGCGGCTGCTGATCACCGGCTAGCGATAATTCCCAACAAGCTGTTTCTTGCAGGTTTACAGGCGTCTGCAGAGCCTGCTTGTTAACCAGCTAAATTAAAGAAGGTTTAATTACCGTTTACATGCAGGAGGGCAAACAGGGTCGTAATGAGTTAAAAGACAGGCTATAATGAGTCTCGTGAGAAATGATCTAGAACCGAAGGCATTTGTTTGCGAATTTCAGATTTTCCATTGTGTGTCTTACCCCAGCTGTGTGAGAACTCTTTCCTGCATGGTGAGATATCTGTGTCTCTCTTCCTCCACCACGGTTCTCTGTTTCTGTGCAGGATCATCTTGTCTTCTCAGCACTTCAGCTAGTTTTACACTGATCTCCTGCTCCGCTCGCTTTATCTGTGCACGCACACACTCCTGATTCTGAAGCTGCAGTGACACAAAGTCACAAAACACAAGTTAAACGCGTTGTTCTTAGCATGATAATGTCATACACTGAGCATAATCGCATCTGTTGAGAGCAATAATTCATATTCATTATAACATAGAATACAGGGTAAAAAAAAAATGTTGTAACCACAGTAATATGCTTTTGGAATTTACTAATGGTTGTGTTATGTTAATTGTCAGGTTTATTACCTGTAGTTGTCTTATATGTTGCAGTTGGAGGCGGAGCTCAGAGGCATTCTTCCTAAACAGCTGAAGGTTAACATGCAAAGGGGCGGGGCATGCGGGTGGTGTAGGGGCGGGGCTACATTCAGGGGGAGCTGTAGTAACTTTTTGTGCTAATACTGGAGAGCCTCCTAAAAAAAAAACACACATACATGAGCTAAAATGGCAAACACTATTTTTTGTCTGGGTGAAAATGAGACGTAGTCATGCAGAACAATTAAAGAATGATTTATGTATTAACCATGTAGATGATGCATCAAACCTTGTTTTATAGACTATCCTCTACTGCAAAACAGTAATTCTTTTTTAAGAGACAGCTGTGTGACAGCTCTTCTATGTTCTTGCAAAAGTACATACTAATGAGAGTGCAGAGGATGGTGTGTAGACATATTTGCTCTTTGCGGCTTGTGCTGTCTTAGAAACTTGGCCTGTGTGATTGTGTATGTGTGGAACAAATGGAAGAATATGTGGCAGGCCGCATTTCTGACTGACAGATGGGTGGAAGAGACTGTTGACAGATTGTTGGGACGCACTCACAGTCATTTTGCCCTGATTTACAATACACAGCTGTGAGTCACCATACAAACACAAACAGCAAAAACAGAAAGACAGAAAAAAAAAGAAAATAAGGAAGAAAGAAAGAAAAGTGACTGAAGGAAGGCAGGAATGATGGAAAAAGGAAGGAACTTACCTGAGCTAGATGTGCTGTGAACTGGTGATCCAGACTTTACTGGTTTTTCACTGGAGAAATACACATAGATCAAATGACTACACACGCACAATGTGACTCAGACTTAACACAAAATGCCTGCAGTTAGTCTATGTTACGATGGCACAGGCATCGCCAAATCATACAGGCAAATCCACACGTTACATTGAGAGTGAGTAGTCAATTTAGTTCATGCTGACAGTTAGTTAGTTAGTAGTCACCTAACCAACCAAGCCTTCTTCATACACTCAGTGCTTAATTAGAAGCACCAACATTATTCCATCCTGGTCCTCTTCTTGATTTTGCTTCCTCATTTGATTTGGGAAACCCAGCTGTGTTGTAATGTGTCCTAAGAACTACATTACCCAGCTTGCCTTGCTTACCTCAGGTGCTGCTTGCTGTCGTTAGTGCTGTGGCTCTTTAAGAGAGCATGCTGTACAAGACCAGTCAGACTGGCTATTTGTTCTTCCATGGCCTTCATTCTCTCTCTGCAGAGAGATACAGAGCATATTGCATGCTTACTACTGACGGGGTGGCTGTGGGGTGGAGGAGGGTGTTGTGTGTGTTTGGGACAGCATATTGAAATAACAGTGTCACTTATAATAAACTGGCCACTCATAGAAGGGTAGATATCCATTCACTTTCTAAATCAACTGTAAAACAATTATGCCTTTGACATGTTTTATTGATCCTACATGCATGTTACCATAAATAAAGTCTGTTTATCACTCTCTGAACCAATCCCTCTCTGGCTTACTATTGCCTTTACTAGCCTTACAAGCTCTGGTCTGAGTTTGGTCTGTCGACCTTGCGTTTTCAATGTTCTGCTAGGAAGCCTAAACCTGACGGTACACTGCCAAGCACCATAAAAATGATTTACAGGCCACTAACAAACAAACGGGCAAGATGGACCAACACAATAAAACAAAGGTGACCGTGCGAATTGCTGAACGAGTAATGAAATTCTTTCACTGGCTAACAGTGTCTTACTGAATCGTTTTCAAAATGCTCAAATTCGCGTCTTCATGATGTTGCTCTCTGCAAATCTTAGCAATATGACAACAAAAAATATATGATTCCAGCTATATCACTGGCTGGTTGAACTTAAAATAGTCATCATCGTCCATTCGCTGGCTGCTGAACACTGCCCTATGATAACAGATAGCCCTATGCTCATAGATAACCTATGAGTACTTTTTAAAAGCACCTCAAAGCGCTCTTCTTTTCCTCAAGCAACAAAATTTGTTGCACTTCATTTATTTACACTTTTAATTTTATTTCTACGCACTCTTATTTTATTTGCACTTTTATCTCTTTTTATCTCTTTAAACTGTATCTTTGGGAATGTTTATTACGTTTTAAAAGGCCCCATGTGAATAATTGACTAACTTAAAAAGAAATAAGCTGGGCATAAAGACAAACCCAAGCATAAGCTCGTTCTTAACCTTAAATCTTTATTATGTGAATGTAATGGCCACTGCTATAGCAAAGCTTTTAAATATTTAGACAACACATTGCCATCTGGGGTGTATGTATGTTTTAGATGCAGTTAGGAAACAATATAATGCAATGAAAGACAATAAAGTGTTACAATAAAGATTACTGATGTAGAGTTAGAATGAACATGACTGTACATCTTGGATGCTGCTATATTTAGGGATGTGTTTTAAATGAAAGGTTAGTTAATATCATGCGCTTTCCTCCATGTTTTCTCTTAATGAGTGACTTACCGTGTCTGAGGGTCTGCTGGTGGGGCCAGAGGATTGTGACCTTGAAGATCAGGAGTTGCTGGAGACCCCATGCCACCCTTTGTCTTTACCATGGTATCCATAGCAACAGGAGCCTCTTTCCTAAATGATTGTCTGACAGATGAGGACCTCTCTAGAGTCATGGAACTGTGTGGCTGGCCAGTGTGAATGTCCATCATTCTCATCTCACCCAATCTTTGTGGGGAAGGAGGCGGGGTTTTGGAGCCAAGCATGGGCAGCTGGCTATCTGTGTTCTTCCTGCTTTTCTGTCGGAAAAGTGAATGATGGTCAGCAGGTTCCATAGGAACGCCAGGGTTACTGTAAGAGCGCATGGTGGCGCGGTGGTAGGCGTGGTCTATTGTGTCAGGGGGTGGGCCATGGTGATGTAACATATAGGGGTCAACATAGTGGCCTTCAGTTCGAGCAGGAAGTGACATGCTCTTAGCAGCCACGTCCTCATCAGGTTTGACGTCACGGCGTTCAAGGATAGCGCTGGGGCAGGGGGAAGCCGAGCGAGTGGGGGTAGTATGTGTGTTTCCTGCTCGCTCACGTGGCATTGTGGCACCTCCAACTGGTCCACCTGCAGTGCGGGGACCAAAGGGAATACGAGAGGGTGAGGGAGGCATGGTGTGAGGTGTGGTAGGGGACATGGACCCCTGCAGGTGGGGTGGTGGGGGGCCCATTGGGGGCTGACGGAGAGGGTGACCATCCCGCCCAGCATATATCATCTCCCTGTGAACCTGAGTAGAGACCAAAATAAACACATGAAAATTACATTTAAAGAGATTATGCTGCACACATATACATAAAAACAAACCAACTACAAAAAAATGGCCATAAAAACAGCCCATACCACCTAAAAAAAAAGTCTACTCTAAGATAAACATGAAATGATTCAAAAACACTTACTGTATTATTTGCAAACACATATTTTACGAAACATTAGGGTATCTACTATCATGGTCCTACTAGTTACTGTAAGTCTAGACTAATCTAAAACGTTTAAGAAATGAGCGATACTTTTAAATAAAGGCCTTAAAAAAGTATATATACATAAATAAAGAAACAGAGATGACCCAGTATTCAGTGGTTTAAAAAGGAATGTGTTTAGGTCAAATAATATGTCATTGTGCTCGAGCTAAATTCAGAGCACCTGTAATCTCTGCTGTTTTTTTAAACAGGCAGCACACATAGGAAGCCTGATCTGACCTGACCACCCAAGCAGGTCCCCTAGAGTAGACTAATCACCGTAATACACTTTAGATTGAGTCTCGTGTTTTGGAAAAAGTGTGCAAAAAAGTATGTGTGTGGGGGGGTTGTGTGTGCACATTGAGACATAGGTGGCTATGGTTCAAATACTTTCCTCAATGCTGTAATTAAAAGGCAAGAGGACGGTATTGTGTTGCCTTAAACAGACGTCTGCTTCCATTAGTGTCATAAAGTGATGCTACTGGTTTACCACCATCGTTCAAAGCCAAAAAACTGCTATATTATTTACAACTGAGAGAAAATACACTAGGAAAGAGTTATATAATCCAAGAGAAAGAAACATGAAGCTATTAAGATCACACTTTAGGACATAAATTTTAAAGCTGCAAAATATCTACTGCTATATTCTCTATAACTAAGTGCATATATATATATATATATAAATAAGAAAACCCTGTCCTTTCTGGATTATTTAGTTATTTAGCCCAAAGGTTCTTAACTGGTGGGTTACGACCATGTTCAATAAGAATAATTAAATACAAGATATAACTGATATAATGCTGTTGGCATTATAGGCTGTGTCCAACTAGTTCATAAAATGATCAAATCCACATTCATTTGCAGTTTGGAGAAGCACGGTTTCTGTTAATCACTATTTTCTTTACGAAGTGAATTACTGGCTGCTAAAAGAAAAAATATTTGAAAATCAAGAGACATTTAGAAACCATAATTGTCTCCGTTTAAAGGAATTTATGTTTGTGTTTGTATGATGAACAGTTTTGGTACTGTGCTGAGTAACAGCTAAATTATTATGCAACACTTTGAGCTCTGGATGTATCTGAATTGAGGAGAGGTTTCCCATCATCATGCTCTAGAATGAAGAAGATGCCTGAGGATAGAAGACAGACAACACTCTAATGCATCCGACTCTAAACTCAGCAATGAGGAGCAACAGGAAGAACCTTGTGACGTGACAGACAAAGAGGATTCAGATAAAAACTAGTTTGGAGTGAAACTACACGTGTGCTTTTTGGTGAGCAAACAAACGACAGCAAAACAAAACATCATTCATGTTTACACCACTTTTGGAGTAAAAAATAGCAAATACATTTTTTTCGATGTCCATGGTAATCATAAACAGCTGAGCTGGAACAGGCTAAGGCTAAGACGTAGCATAAGACTAGTCTCAGACAGTCAGACCCTTGACTGCAGATCTGGTGTTTCATGTAGCTGGAACTGGCTAAGAACTGTCTACTTACACAGGAATGGCTGTCTGAATGACATGTAAGCGATCAATCACAGTTTGTTTATTGTTACATGTCTGGGTTTGTTAGATATATCACAATAGACAACCATGAGAACATTAACAGCTCAGCAAATATGTTGACATCAAACATGCCCCATGCTATTTGTGTGGTGCACAATGTCGCTCCCTTTGTAGAATGCTTCAAATCATCTTCCAGTAGTTTAATATTAGTTACTATGTTGCATTAGAAGGCAACTGCTTGTGTAGAAGGTAGAAAACAAGGCAGTTCACCAGGGTTTGAAACAGAGCTAATCTCTGACCATACCTGACTCTATAAAGTGTCTCATCCAAAAATAGAAAACAAAGGAGAGATATGCAGAACAACCCTTAAAACCAAAGAGCTTTATCAGATATTCCACTGATGTAATGCTTCTTCTTTCCAAGCTTTTTATTTTAGACTGATCTTCCATTCTGCCCTGCCTCTCTTTCTCTGAAACAATGACAGCATTGTGCTGGGGTGAGTCAGAGCCCATGCTACACCCAGAACAGGTAAGAGTTCCAAGTCTTTATCTGCCTCAGGACAGCAGCACGTCCTTTTGTGACACCATATCACCATGGCGATGAATAAAAAAATAGCTGCACTCATCAAATATCATCATCCAGTATACCAAGTTGTATGTATATTCTCACACAAACACAGACTGGAAATTTGTACGCAAATAGCGGGTCAAATCATATACAATACAGCATTAAACCTTATTTATGTGGCAGTTGTGACCTAAAGCCTCCCAGCTAACAGGGAACATTCTCAGAACTTTGGGTAATGTTCTCTAAAAGTTCTCTACAAGTTCTCAAATACGCTCTTGCAGGAACATTATTAAAATGTAGTAGTTAGTGGAACGTTTTAAAACGTAACAGACTTTTACAAAATGTAATTAATAGCAATAATGTTAATACAATGTTTAAAAGTGGATGTTTTGAACGTTCCTGGAACGTTCTAAACAACATTTTAATGTTTTTGTAACCTAATAGAAACTTTAGGGAAACATTCTTACCACCTAAAATTATTACCACCGAAAATAGTTTTTAGCAAAGGCTAGAAGCTTTTAGATATTTCGACATCACTCCATCAGAGAGAGAGAGAGAGCAAGCAGATTATGTGATATTAGCTGGAGCTTCACGCTGTGGGGAGCCATAACAATCATCTCCAGATGTTACCTGAGAAACAACATAAAAGCTCTTGTCTGTCTCAACCACTCGGAATTCTCCTCTCTTTTCTCTTCTCTGCATTACCTTAAAAGGTTGAGAATCTGGCGGAGGAAGGCTGGCATGAAACATTAAACCTCTGATAGACAAATAAAGAAATCAAAAGATGACGGAATGAGAACATTTGGTTTGAATTCGACCCGAAAGGCAATGAAGACAAATTCTGATGCCCTTTTTTCTCTTTTCTCTCTATATGTCCATCTTTCTATCTCTCTCTTAGAACAAATGCTACTTACACCTTGTTAAAACTATAAACAGCAAAACACATTTGAGCAACTAACCAATACCAATATACTTTTGCACTTTTTATATTATATTATTAGTACTACTGATAAAGTCTGGACTCTTGTTCCTATTGGTGGTTTGACCACAGTTTAGGCCTTAGACGGCACACTCATCACGGCGATGTTAGGGTGCATATTCTGCACAAAAATGAGAAGCGATTACCAAAAATACAAGCTGTGATCTGATTGGCTGGCTTTATGCAACTTTCTTCTTTTGCTGTTAGTTAACTAGTCTGGCTACATAAGACTGTATCTTTAACTGACTGCATTGCTGGGTCTGTTTTAAATTAACAGTCATCTGTAAACTGTGGTCAGGTACACTGCCCTGAGATCGGCCTGTAGATTTAATAGACTGGCACTGAGAAACACACACGTGTGCGTAAGCACAGATGTGTGTGTGTGTGTGTGTGTGTGGATGAATGAACTGGATCTAAAGCTCTACACCACTGGTACTACAATCCTATTAAATCAAACAAAGTAGAAACATCTGTTGGATTTCCACCAGACGAGACACTTTATTTCATTTCTTTCTTTCTTTCTTTCTTTCTTTCCTTTCTGTCTGTCTGTCTGACACATGCACACAAAAAGGGTGTTTTAACAGGTGCAGGGCTTATTTGATTAGTCTGTTAATTCTGTCTGAGTATTTCCTTCCCTGCTTTAACTGAGAAGGCCAGATCAAGTGTTAGTGTGTCTGTTAGCCCCTGCAAGTGTAGCCGTATGTGTGTGCCGGTGTGGGTTCAGTCTGCTTCAGTATAAAACATTCAATGAAAGAATAATGGATCTCTTGTCCCCCTACAGTGTGTGTGTGTGTGTGTGTGTATGGTCTGGATCATGTGTGTGAACTGCACAGCCATGTTTGAATTACTGAAGCAAACACAATTATACTGTGGGACTTGAAAGCTAAACTCTCCATTGGGTATATTTCCATATTTATACAATATGTCGCTTAGCCCTTCACGCCTGACAAACACAAGTGTGGTTATTATGTTACACATCAACAAACAATTACGTCTAAGTGACCAAACGTTTTCCTTGGCATATCGATTCATGCTCCAGTTTCATGTGTGTGTGGCCAACTGTTTATGAACTTCCATCAGTGTTTGTTGATATTGAATATTTCCTTTTTCCATAGTGTGTGTGTGTGGGTGGGTGTAGTAAGGGGAGCGGTTGATTCTCATGTGACTTCAAAGTGTCATGTTTACAAATTCCTGCATTATGATTGGATGAGCACTGATGAAAGGCATCTGCTTTAACCAGTGTATACATACAGCATGAGCGTGTGTATACACACACTCTCACACAGAATGTGCTGCCTTTTACATGTTAATTGCTAAATACAGAGAATGTCAGTGCAAATGTGAAATACTACAGTCTGTGAAAAGATTTGCAGACCCATGCCGTCGTATAAACATAACGCAGGATGGCTGTAATCTCATTACAAGCAAGAAAACATAACTAAACTAAACTACTATTTGAAGTCATTTCACTCAACGCTGATCAGAACAAAAGTGCAGCCATTTATATACCCACCTCCCATAATAACAGTGACAATTTACTTGTATTTCTCTAAGCAAACTAAAGGAGATTATTAATTGACCTGCCCATCCTCTAGACCCAATAGACAGTGAGCCACTGAACACGTGGCCATGTTTTTGCTGACACAACATGGGCTGGGCATGATCAGTGTTTGTCACATGGTACAGCATGTGAAAGCTTGTAAGAAACCTGAACCTCTGATAAATATTACGCAAGACCTTTAAGGTGGCGTAAGCGATTGACTAATGCCCAGAAACCTTGATGATAATAACAAATTCATACTTGAAAGGAAAGCCACCTATTCTAGCTTATTATGAATTCTTACTGACCAATTTATTGTTATTGTTCCAATTTGTAACTTAACTCAAAGACTTAAGTTCAAAACAAATGTAAAAATAACACATTCCTATAAAGTTGCAAGCAAAATTTTACAGACATAAAATAAGAGGAAAACAATTCTGCACTACTTCTAATATATGTTAATTCTTCTTCACATAGTCACCATGACAAATACTGACACTTGTTGTGAACTTTACAATTGCCTAAACTTCTCTCTCCCTAGTGGGACAACAGATTAATTTTTCATACTCTCTCTCTCTCTCTGTATTTGCACAGCTATAAGTCTGTTCACACAATGAACTTTAATCCTTCTGGACATGTGATGTAGGCAATGTGCTTTTCAACTTCTAACTTCGCACACACGCCATACAGACAAACATATAAAGTGAAAACCAAACAAAACGCACAAGCAAAGTCTTTTCCTCCCCTGGAACTTTTAAAAATTCCCTTAAAGGTCTTATGGCAGTGTGTTAACGAAATGCATATTAGCTGTGCTAGGCAGTCAAGGGCAGGCCGGGGATTACCACTGACAAAAGTCTGGGGCTGCCTAGTTAAATTTGGGGAAACACACAGAGAAAACCAAAACCTTGTGATCTAATTTCCGTTACTTCGCTGCCAAACAAACATGGCTGGCATGGTGAGAGATTAGAAGGAATTAAGGGAGGAGGAGGATTGAGCACAAAGTCTTTGCTTTCTATTCAGTGCTTCTTCTGTCTCCATCCAGGTCCAATACCCCTGAAATTTGGCCTGGGGACAAAGACGGACATGAAAGGACTGGATGGGGTGACTGGGGTTGGGGGTGAGTCCAACTGTGAAGAGCAGAGGGACCCCTTGAGATGAACAGAGCAAGGGATGCTGGGAAGTGACCTGTTATTGAATGATAAACTCATTCTTTTGAGCAAGCAAAAATATGAAAGTCTGGCAATGTGTGGACATGACAGAAAGCAGCCAATCACAGCTGCCAACAATCAGAAATTTCATTAGCTATTACATAACTTTTCTACCGCTCCGCTTGGGAAACCTGCATCTGTTCTGACTTGTTGCATGAAACAGGGGTTTACCAATGAAAGTATTTAGATTACAATGATTAAAGGAAAAGCTCAGATGAAAATTCCATTCAAAAATAACATACTTTACTCATCTTTTTAATGGAACACAAAAGTTCTTAATTCTTGTAAGTGATTATGATGCATTTAGAAGTCTAATTTTTGGCTAAATTATGTCATTTAGACTTTCGTGGTTAAAGCCATAAACACAAGTTTGACAACAAAAATACACGAAAATAGACAAAAAAGCCACTACAACAACTAAAGGGGTTCTTGGTGGTATAAGTAAAACACATCAGGTTGGCACTTACCCTTGAATCCCCATTGGCTGGCCGGGATCCGTGATTGAAGACATGTGCAGGGTCTTTGTGATACACCTTCAGGCAGGAGTGATCCGTGATGCTCCTGTGTGGGGAAAAATCCACATCTTTAAGATACACGGACCAAATGTCACCATCCGAAAGGGGCCGCGAGCGTCGCGCTGAAGCCCGGCCCCGTAGCTCTGCCACCACAGGGTGCATCGTGGGCAATGGGACGTCAACACGCAAGAGAGGAGAGTGACAGCGCAAGAAGGGAAGGGAATCGTGAGAAAGAAGAGATCCACTGAGAGACACGGGCGAGTCGGAGCGAGAAATTGGAGTTGAGAAGCCACGGTCTTCCAGATCCATCATGGCTGAGATATCCATTAATCCAAAGGTTCACCAAGCTAACATTGAGCTAAAACATTAACTGTCCCCTAAGTTTCAAAGTCTGTCTTTTAATGT
This sequence comes from Botia kubotai, assembly GCA_036877585.1. Taxonomy (NCBI): domain Eukaryota; kingdom Metazoa; phylum Chordata; class Actinopteri; order Cypriniformes; family Botiidae; genus Botia; species Botia kubotai. The sequence continues at coordinate 20,897 of JAZGTI010002699.1, read as the reverse complement.
TTTCTAAGACTTCAGCTGTGTCTTGACCTGGACATCCCATAATGTGTCAGAGTGTGTGTATGTGGACAACAACTTAATTTTAAGGTGACGTGTGTTTTTCTTAGTAACTCTGATACATCTGGTCATGTGACTGTAATTCATATTTACGACCTTGATAAAAGGAGTAGTCTCAAAGTACACCTTGTATCACTATGGTATTCAAAAGAGAGGGACTGCTTCCGTTTAAAGGACAATGTGTGTGTGTGGAACAATTTGCTAGTCATCGTTACTCATGGATGACAATATTTAAAGGGACAGTTCACACAACAACATATACAATACAAACCTGTATGAAACACAAAAGGGGAAGCCCTGAAAAATGTTTGTTTTGCTCTTTTTCATTCAATGAAAGTGGCCTAAAATAAAAATATCTTATAAATGAATCATATACAAATATATAAAAATCTTGTTAGAGGAATGTTATGCTCATCTTTACTGTAGACCAAATAGCAACTTGAACATTATACATGCTATACATAAATTCTTTGTGTGTCACAGATGAGGGTGAGTGAAATAATTATAAATGTCATTTTTGGTTAAACTATTCCTTTAAATGATATAAGGTGATCTCCAGCTGAAGAGTGTTTACCGGATTATTTCTGAAGAGATAAAGAGAGAGAGAGAGAGAGAGACAGGGGGAAAACCAATGACGAAGCGAGAAGTGCAGGGAGAAGAGTTGGCAGAGTGGCTGAGGGTGGAGGAAGAACCAAAAGAACAGAGAGAACGAGAAAGGGCGATTTGGGAGTGTTTGTTTGAAGTGTGACATGAGGGAAATGTTAATATTAGTTGTGCTGGTGAGTGATGCGTGACAAACAGCTGGTTTATAGGTTCAGAGAAAGCAACACATGTTGTGAGGCCCTTCCAACTACAGCTGCTACAGACTCTCAGATAAGTCTGGGATTGTAATTCTATTAGAGGGAAATATAGTTTTATGCTCTGTTTGTGTAAATATGAGTGGCTTATACACAATCTAAACAGAGTTTACAAGTTTTAATGTGGGCCTGAAAATTAGACGTGAGATTTAACTTTCAAACGGGTTCTCAAGGAAAAGAGAAGGAAAAGGAAACAGGGGTGCAAAATGACCTCAGAGCAGGTCAATTCCTGTGTTGAGTGATGTCACAGAACTAAAGCAAGCAAACCATGTAGAAGATAGCAAGCCGTTTAAACTTTAGGGAGGGTAAAAGTGACACACACTCACTCACCTGACATCTGTGAGTTCATAATAGACATTCCTGGTCTCGTCTTTGACATAGATTGCGGTGCTGGGCGACTCCAGCATCTTCATGTTGAGCTGATGGGGAAAGGCACTAACAAACAGAGCTTTGATTGTATCCGTACTTGTTATCTCATTAGGCATGCGAATCTGCTTCGTGTCATCTCCATACTGCAGATACAACACACCTAAGAAAACAGAGAAAACAGGAAGAAACAGGTGAGAGATATGTCACAAGATATATAAAAATTAACAACATAAAATACTCTACACTATAGAGTAGTGATCAAAAATGCAATATATCTGATGTTTATTGCAGTATTAAAAATTCATACAAATATATATATAAATTGTTCAAGAAAGTCTTGATTACATCATTTGTTTCCAGGGTAACGGCAACTCTGATTTGCAGTTGTCTATTCAGGATTATGGGTAATGTAATTTTGTGGGGGATATGGATACTAAACACAATTTTTAATGATGAAAGTAAAATCGCATTTACTTTTGAGGCTTATAGAGGCATATCTAAACTGCTAAACAATTTCAGACCTCATGACAGGTTTATTTTGAAAGGTTTACCCAGCATCGTTAAAAATCAATTTCCTCTTTGAGAAAATTAACAGGATTATTCCAGAACTGTTGCGCTTTAATGATAAAAGCAGCTCTTACACAAACCTCTTTAAGACATCTCTGAAACTTCAGGTGACTGAAGGACAGAAAGTGACTTACAGAGACGAGCCAGCGTTGAATTTCTTGAACGAGTGAAGATGGAAGTCTCTCAGTGTCTTTGTTTTCCCTCTGCACTTCCCTGACTAAATAAAACCTACTTTTTTCTCTGCAGGCATGTCTACAGTCTCCCACATTTCAGAAGAATTTCGAGTGTACACATTCTCTTTCTGTTTCTTCCCATAACTGTCTTACCAGCTGGTGCTGGTTTAAACCGACCAATCAGAGGTGAAGAGCCAGAGAAGGCTCTCATTTCAAAGCCTCTGTGTTTGAGGGCCCTGGTGCATGTTCGACTGTCTGTCTATCTGGCATTTGGGAGTATACTGGGCGCGGTAGTGTGTATATGTGTAGATGTGTGCGTATGTTGGCAAAAGAGTTGTATTTCCATAATTGTGCGTCTGTGAGTGTGCGTGTACCCTCAAACATGAGTCTCTGTAGTAATATATGCCTGTGAAATGTTAAGTACAGGATATGACTTTCAGCTGTGGAGCCTCATATATTTCCATTACATGAAGTGATAATGACAGAGTTAAACTCAATCTTTTGACATCAAACTTAAGTGAAAGAGACAGACAGACATATTTAAGTAAACCAATGCACTTTCACAAAAAATAGAAAAATATTTTCTGCAACTAAATCATTCAGCAGCAGACAGAAAATGGAGATCACTCATTTGTAGGCCGACACATTTCATTAAAAAGGGATTTATTTTACGCATTGCAAGTTTTTGTTTTTGAACTGGCGTTTAAATGTTTTCCCTATTCTAATTGGACCGTGATGCTAATACATTCTAATTGGTTCACACCTATATAGTTGTTAGGGTGTTTTGAGGGGTTGCTAGGGCGTTGCCTTGCTGGCTGGCTACTGGCCCAGGTCGAAACCATCCACTTCTAATACCTAGACTTTTTAGGGTTCCACCTTCATTTTTAAGTTTGGAGAAATAAGATTTTACTGTTTAGCAAAAATTGCAACCGTGATTTCTTAGAAAACTAATAGCATACCCGTCACAACATGAAAATTGTCATTCATGTCCATAGCACAAGTGCTGCTACGTGTATATGTATATATACCTAATGACCGATCCTTGGTCTGGTTGGTGGAGCGGACCACAGGCAGGCTGGCTCGGGACCGAGAGCCTCTGGTGAAGGCGACGGGGGAGTCACACTCAGACATGGCCTCCAGAACATCCAGAGAGACCAGGGAGCCGTGTTCCAACTGATCCACAAACACAGGCACTGGGCTCGGGCACGCCACGCTCTGCTTAGGGCCCCGGCTCTGGAGGATGAAGAAGCAGAGTGAGATTTAAATTTTGACACTGCACATCTCATTTAAAACCAGCAAAGCAACAGACTCCGGTCAGCTGTGACCATTCCAGCAATCAGCCATGCCGCTCTGCACAACCCAGCTGTAGAATGAGCACATACATTGATAAAGATTATACTAAACATATGTGGACAAACATATCAGAGCGGAAAGACAGTATGGATCTGCCCACATATGTAACAATCAACTGTATTAGTTTTAGATCAAAGACCAATATTTCAACGTTAGCTGTCTGTGGTGCAGTTAAACACGCAACATGCATCACACGCGTTGTCATTTGCACTATACTGACTTTGCAGGAACCAAGGGTCTGTATTTTCAGCAGACATCTTTGTATATCTATCTCAGAGTGGAGAGCAGACAACATCCCCTGAAACAACTTAAAATAGAAAGAAAGAGATAAAGAAAAAAACCAGAGAGGATAAAACTTAGAGAAGAGAATGTGGGTTCACATAACATTCACATAACGTATCCCATGAACCCCTGCCAGATAACACACAGGTCTGGGGTGAAATGGCCACAAAAGCACAGAGCCCATTTACTGTAAAGGCTATAACCCTGAGTGTGTTATATAATAAGTTATATACAAGTACTTTCTCCTACAAAGAGAGATGCGAAAAGTATGTGACAGCCAAGACTCCCGCCAAGAACATATGGGCCATTACGCAAACCAACGAGGGTAAATTATGTGTCAGATGTCAACAAACCGCACACACACACATACGAAGACATATTCATAAATCTTTCATTCTTCAGTTATCCAGAAAAGTTCTAATTAATTTTAGTAACATGTTTTTTTTTAAAGGAACAGATCACTCAAAAAATAAAAATGCTGTCAGCCACCATCGTTTCAAACCTCTATGAATTGTATTCTTTTTTGCAATAAATTCAGGTAACAGGAATCTGTTTTGGTCAAATAAACGTTATTATAAGACTTGCCATTTGATACAAGGGTCTTTTGATATTCAAATTGCCAGGTACATCAATAATGTATAAACGAGCAAATCTCTAGACACAGAAACACCCACATCTCTGCAGCTTCCTGTAACTTAGATGTTGATTCATCCCTTTGATATGATGTTCCAAAAGAGTTTCATCCAAACCAGATGAAACCAGATAATGGCTTTTCAGACCACAGCGAAATGTCTGAGGGTTCTTTTGAGGGCAGGAGGTGGGAAATTACATCCACAGTCACAAAAGTGATGATATTCAGTGGGCGCACAAGACAGAAGCTGTCAGCTGGGAGATGACAATAAAAGCTGAAGGGTGTGTTTGTGTGACTGAGTCACAGGTTAGCACGCATTGTCAGACCTCTTCTATTATTAGATGCAAGTTCAGCAAAAGTTCAGACAGGAAAAGTTATGAATCTGAACTAATACGGAGAAACAAACAAACAAACAAGACACAAACATGTGGCTAAAAATACACAATAGACAAAAAAGACTAGAAAATGAGTCTAAAGTAAAAACAAACTACAACTTCTATATTCTAAAGTCACTAGCAATGAAGGAAATCTGTTCGTTTCTCTATGTGATAAAGACAAGCAGAAAACAACAGTAAGACTAATGCCACGTCACTCATCAAACTGGAGCCACAAAAATGTGATGTCATGGTGAATCTGATTGGTTAAGGACTCCAAGCCCTACACTAGCCCGAAGCCATGACGAGATAAACAGCCCATTTAAAAATAAAAGCCCATTTCACAAAGTGCTGTTCAAAGAAAAGATCACTCATCTACTATAATGTTATGAAATACTTTCAATATAATTGTAGAACATTATTTGGTCAGATTTCACAGCTACTTCTGATTGACCATTGATGGAGAAAGACAGAAAAAGCCTTTAGCCTGCAGAATGATGTACCTACAACATCTATCAACAAGGGCTAAATGCTAAAGCTAACCAGGCAAACCTTGAGCCCTTGCACAACACCACATCCAGCACCATCCAACACGCAAACCCTATAGAGACACACACCCCAGTGGTATAAGCACTATATATGTGTAGGCCTACAAGGGTTTACATATATCAGTTCCACCTTCTAGACACTGTGATGCCAAGATAAGAGTGTCTGCTCACCTGAAAACAGTGAGATAACAAACAGAACTGTATAAACTACTGATCTGGAAACAGTCTAGTCACACAGGTTTCTATAAAGGAACATTATAAAAGAACAACAGAATATCAGTGAAGATCACAGTCAGTCATAACTGCAGCTTTACAATAGTATGTTGTCATGGGTATAAGACTGAGACCGAGATACAGTATATCCACTGTATCATGTATTTACTTAAAAATGCTTTGGTAATATTGTGCCTCTACAGACACAGTAATAAATCAATACAAATGTGTCTAATGATGAGTCTAAGATATGGAAGAGCTCTGCCAACTGTTTACTTTTTATTTTTTTTATTAAGTATCTTTCTACAATATCCTTATACTTGGATTTCCCCCAGCAGAAAGCCTAATATGACATCAGGTAGACTTATTACATGCATAAACACACAGACTCTGCCCACACACTTTGATTTATCATTAACAAGTCTTTCTAATTTATATGTCCTACAATTTTGTAGCAGTCAGCATCTGTGTGTGCGTGTGTGGTTTTAAGCTAAATATTTTTGCTGAACTGTCCATCTATTTATCATTTTCTGATAAAGATGCAGGCTTGCCTATATTAAGGCCTAGCTTTCTCATTTACCTCTGCCAATATTTTCTTTTCCAACACACGCACATACACACAGTCTTATCAGTAATTAAATAACTGACCCACAGTTAGCACTCTCTCCCTATCGCCTATGAAAACACAGACACAAATGTACACACACCAAGCCTGCAGATACTGTATCTCAATCCTGTGGAACCGAGAGCATCTTGGAAAAGTCCATCTGTGTTCTGGTCTTTGTTACGACTGGTGAAAGGTATAAAGAGTGTTTTCCTGTTTGCCTTCTATCCAGGTTCCTCTCTCTCAGGCAGTGGAGGAACATGTGAGGTACAGACTGAGGTTAAGGTTTGCTTGGGCCAAACAGAACCAGATGGCTCTCTGTTCTTTCCGCTTTCAAACCCTTGTGACAGGTTTTCTCTGCACTGATGCTTGAGGTTCACCACAAACACAAAGGTGGGACCCAGATGTTCAGAAGGAGGGTGTGTGTGTGTTGATAAACAACTGAGTGTTCCAACAGATCATCACTGACACCTTGGCTGAAAAATATTACACACACACAGATGGGTTTGGGCACGTTCGCTGACTCTGCAGGTTTGTCTTTAATATGATACACTGGAATTTCTGCCTGTGCCTGTCGTTGATGATCCAAAAAGCTTTACTTAACCTCTCTATTTGTGAATATGAATGTGATTAATGGGTATTGACATCCACTTGGCAACACAATATATGTCACACTGACCAACTAGTTACCAAACTAACATACTGTACCATGTTCCAAATTGTAGGGAATGAGCAGAATGCTCATATCGAGATTGTGGTTAGAAGTACATTCTGATTTGTTTAGCTGAAAAACAAAGACTTCTCACATGTTTCACATTTGAATTAAATGAATGAATATACATTGTCAGCACAGGTAAACAGATGAACAAAATCAAGTTGCACCCCCATACAGAACTGCTAGTCCCTGTCTAACCCAAATAATAAGAACCTTTAAGTAATATTCTACCCAATTTTAACTATTGGATTCACCATCACAAACACTGTATAACATGCAAAAAAGTCAATGGATTCTGTCTAGGCTTAGAAAAGAGTTCTAATAAGTAAATCTTCTGAATGCATCAGAGTCGACCTCTCTTGAGGGTTTTAACCCCCATGACCCTGTACTGTCTTCATAATGTCAGCCCTGTCAGGAGAGTTGAACATCCATTCTCCTCTGTCAATCAAACAGCAAGGTCAACACCTTTAACTACTCGTTCATTCCGATTTTAGAGCCATTAAAATCATTAGCTCCACCCCCTGTTGAAAAACCTACATTCGCATACATTTTGTGTACAGACAACAGATATTACAAGTTAATACACAGAGGAATAAATTACAGCACATGCTGTAATAATTTTGACACTATGTCAGCTTCTATCAAGAAGTACTGAATGTTATAATCAGTACATTTTCCCCCTGAATGGAAAAGGAAAATGTTCCATTTTCTCAATATTTCTGTTAACCTTGGTGGTTTGAAACAATTGAGTATCTAACTGTATCAGGAAATGGGGGAAAGGGGGGCTGAATGAAAAAGCAGGAATGTGCTGACACATCATTAACTCTCTCTCACCTTGAGGGTGTTGTAAGCATAAACTGTGAGAAATCCACATGCTGCAGAAAGTAATACTGTAACACTGTGTCATCACATCATTAAAATAAAACCTCTCAATACGGCACACATATAATACAACATGCTTGTTTAAATTACAGTACGGCTGTTTTTGATTATTTGTCTTTGGAAGTTGAATTTGTACTTTCATATACTGCTTGCTGTTAACTTAGATCAAAGCTTTAAAATAAGCCAAAATCAAACTACAGCTTTATCCTGTTATAAAATGCATGCCTAAACAGCTTAACTCAACAAGATGAAGGTCTAATCCTGAACTCTGTCCTTGGTCTAGTACAGATGCAGTCAGAATGAAAGAGTTCCAACACAACCCCAGAGAGGCCATTCAAATCCTGACACGTCTCATTACTGTGCAGGAGACTGACCACTGCTACACACAATTACACAACAACACAATGAAAGAAAAGGGAAATTCTATCTTTCAGAGGATACTAGCATGACTCAAAAGAGGTGATGGTGAGCGGAACAACAAAGCAAAATAAAGGAAGATAAACAGTATTACCAAAATGAGTCACTACACAAAGCTTTGTGCTGTCAGATCACTTTTCAGACCGGTCTAACATTGAGACAAAACACCCCTGAGAAATCTTAGCATAACACACTCTGATTTTCTCTATGGCTTTACCAGTTAACTCACATTGCTAAATAAACTTTCATAAAATTGATTCATAATACTTACAATTACTAACCAAAATATGATATCTTTGAATACAAAGCTATTGTGGCATAATCATGAATGGCATAATAATGGATAATGGACAAATGAATATATAATAAAGATATACAATTACAATCAAATACAAAATATGTAATAAAATTTAAAAAATAGAATGAGCTAACCATGTGTGGTCAGATCACCAGATGTAAACAATCATTCTGACTTTTTAACCAAAAGTTCCAGACTGGAGCTTTAAATTAGAAGTGATTGTTTACTGAATCTCAGATGTTTTGTACTATGCGCCACCGTCAAAAATTAGCATGTAAATAGACACCCCCTTGTTCCTCTTTTGTCCTTACAGTGATTTTCACATAAAGGCATTCATGAACCTTTTACCACCCCTAACAATGCCCACCAGGTATGCTCCTTAGCACAACGTTCTTAAACAGACACCAAACCTCCATTGGAGCAGCAGCCACAGCATTTGAATGGCCTGATGAAAATGGACCATTCATAGGAATGAAGCAGCCAAACAAGCACAACTGAAACTGAACTCACTGCGTTCATAACCCTAGAATGACCTACAACTGAACATTTTAATGTATCGATTCATGTATGGCGAAGACGGAGAACTAAAGTGTATCAAACAGTGATCTGTGATCAGTTGAACCTGTAGCACCAGAATATACTACAACCATTACAAGCATAAACAACTGGTCCCAGATAAGTTGTACACTGCAGAGGGAACAACTACAGCAATTGTGACAACACATTGTGTCTAATATGGTGCGTCTCAAAGGTTTTTGACACCCAAATTGACAACACAGTATAATTACACAATATTAATAATAACCAAATAATTAGCAATTAGGTACCTGGTTAGGTAGTGCAGTGTTTTATACAGCTGTAAACAATGGTGCCTCACCCAGTCACTAATGATCATAACCCACTGTTTTCTTAAGAATGTAAAAGTGAACCTTGCGCCTGTCAATCTTATTGGAGAGGGAAAGTTTCCACCCAAACCGCACACAGTCATAGCTATACTCATACTGTCACTGTATTAGCTTGTTGTCAATATAAGTCTTCCAGTAGCTTCCCAAACAGGTCCAAACAACATTTTCATAAGACTCTTTTACGGCTCATTTAGTTTCAATGCAAATGCTGACAGCTTCTTTACTGCACTGTTGATGGTCTACAGTATACATTGTAAAACTGTTCTGTCAGGTCACCAAAAATGTGGTAATACTTAATTTAACTGGTTGTTGGCAGGTGTTGACCTCTACCCACTTTAATGAACATAAGCAGTCAGATTAACTAAATGTATGGGTGACCTTCACCATTACCAAAAAAGTAACCCATCACAGGGTCAAACCACTGACCTGTCAGTAATGAACTCCAGTGAAGCAGCAGTTGCACATGCAGCCTCAAAACTGTAAACAACGGCCCAATTTAACTGAGAAATTCCATAGAATTAAGATTAAGCAAGCAGGTTTTTTTTATTTTTATTCCTGTTATAATGTCATAATCATCTTAACATGCTGAACCATGGCTGAATTGTTAAATGATCAACCCTATTACTACCACCCTATTCACTTGTCTATATCCTACTTTATTAATATAGTACTTAATTAACTTTACATTAATTTTGTGTTCCACAAAATGTTCAAAACTTTTGATTTATTTAATGGCCATATCTGCTAAGAGACAGGAGACATCCTACTGCTAACTCAACAGCTCGTGTGATTTCTATGGCTCCTAGTGCTCCACATCTTGTATTATCGCTGCAAACAGAAACAGGAAAGGAAAGAACCACACAAAACCACATCTCAAGGAGCGAATTGTTGTTCAGAAAATAACTATTACAACGAAGTTATTGAAGTTATTTTAAACAGGTAAAGACGCGATTAAGTTTAGTGCACGTTACACACGATTGATTTGCAGCCACAAAGAAAACCCACGATCATGATCTTACAAACTGCCCACAGACTTTCCACACCAAACAGCCCGTGATCACACCTGCTTACAGAGAGCAGACCACCATTGTTTCCCCGCATATTTGAAACCCTGTCACACGGCAGCACGTATCGGGTTACTTTCTGTAATGGTAACATACAGAAGAGCAAAACATGCGCGCGTCTTTACAAGAGTTTGCCCGCAAGACCGGACTCGATCGCAAGAGCTGCGCTTTTGCACGCGAACGCAATACGTTGGTAGCAAATAGTGCAAAACGTTTACTTTTAACACAGAATTTTAACATTACCTTATTTTGCAATGAGTGACAATTATCAGCCCGTTCAAAACAATCGTTCCCGGTTTCAACTCAGTGTCGGTATTCCCATGATTTGGAAAGATGTTAAATAGTATGGCATGTCCTTTTTTGTTTGTATTCCCGGAGTAAGCGCGCCTCGCTCAACGGAGCAGCTTGAGGAGTGTGTGTACGCGTGAACAGCCCGCCCCCTCCTCCTCGCGCTTTGCCCCGGTAGCGCGCTCACCTACTTGTAAACTGAGCCAAGTCTACTCTTATATCACACATTACTATGGTGACTTCAGATCCTCCTCTCCACCCAACATACCTGGCTGATCATCGGACAAATACACAAATGTAGGCAGTTTGCAATGCCCAGTTATACATACAGCAAAGTCAAATTCTTGTTATAGGTTCATTTAACTATCACATGCAGTATTTATAAATCATTCTGACAAAACACAATGTTTTCCAGAGAAACTTTAAGGCAAAATCATTTAGGCAGCTTGCGCTTAAAATGCACTGCTGCTACTTTACATAAACTGTTTTTGTGTGATATTTTTATACAGTATATGTTACATATTTGTTGGAAACAAAATAAAATCAAAAAAAAAATATAGAATTTTACTGAAGTAGAAAATATGAATACTGGCCAAAGTCCCTCATTTCTACTCTAGACTAAATTAATAAGTTTGATAACTTAGAAGTGTAAATCACATTATTCGAGGTAGCACATATGAGTGCACCAAACTTATGTTTTGATTGTTTGTGAATTGCTATCAGAATCCTCTGACATACTGTACACTTTCAGCACAAGAACAAGGACAGGTCAGAGCTTATGCAGCTAAACTAAATGTTAAACGCTGCTGTGTTGTGTGAATCAGCACTTCTTTGCTCATAGCTGAGTGCTCATTGGTCAGCAATGTATCAGCTGCAGGACATTCATACTAAATAAAGACACACATGCAGTCAGACACAGAACACCCATGCAAGAAACATCTTGTGCAAAATGCTTTAATGAGCAGCTTCTGTTTTATCCCACAGACCAAGACCAGGTTAAGTGTCCATTTTCATTTAAAAATGAAGACACACTTTTGTCCTGTGCAAACATTTTACAATAACCGGTCACATAAAGCAAAACGTAGATCGAAACCAAATATAGGCCTAAAAATGAGCTACGGAGAAAAAAATTGGTCAAGTGTGTGCATGACTGGGCATTAAACCAATCAAAATTCCTGTCTCTTCACTAGCTCTTTGTGCATATACACCTATACACTCCTACAAACTCTCACAGACCCTCACATACACTCGTACTCTGCACCTAAACACACTCTTTCTTGAAAAGCTGTCAATCACTCTCATTGTTCTGCTTTGTAAGTCTTTAGGGGCAGGTGAAGAGCCTTTTGTTTTCAATCACGGTCAACACAACATTCTCTCACTCACTCACTGTGGGGAGGTGTTCGGCCACTGCCCCCACCTTTTCTCTTTAATACCCCCCGGGGCAAACCAAATAACATTCCACAGACCCACTGAGTGGATAAGTATGGGCAGAAGTAGTAAAACATTGAAAGAGAAAGGAAATGAGAGAAGTACATTTTCCAGGAACCTCAAAGTGGTTTTAAAGCAACGTTGGTTCTACTGAACAGTATAAAAAAAACATTATAATTCATAATGTTTATAATATGTTTATAACATGTATTATAATAAATATAAATCTATATTAAAAGACATAAATAAATGTATTTTTTTCACTTTAATTGACTTATAAAGGTTTAGCATCGAAGCATCTGAAACACTCTGACTCGAGTGTGAGACCCAACAGGAAAATGGACATTTTAGGGCCTGACCTGACAGCAGCGCTGTGTCAGTATGATATATGGTCCAGACTCTATAGTTCTCACCTCAGGCAACACTGTCTGCACAGAAAACTCTGCAAATGGACTTTTTCAACCAAAGGGGAAAAATAAAACAAACCACCTTCTGTTCGGACTGAAAGGACAATCTATTCACCATTATCAGAAGTCCCTGAGTTGGCTTGGTAATGAGGCCACTGTGAAAAAGAATACTATTTTATAGTATCCAGCCATTAATACGAGCATAATTTAGCTGTATAATGAATGCAGTTCATATTATTTGTTGCCTGAGATGGGATCCCTGTGGCCAAACTTGAATGAAGTGAAATGTAGGAAAAGCAAAGCCTGAGGCTATTTACACTCTTAATATTGCAAGAATGTGTCACCCACTGCAGAAAGTCTTTACATCACTATAAAATATTTATCTTTCCTCAGTGTTTTGGTAAAAGCAGACCAAACCACAAAGTCTCCTTTAAATATATATTTTTTTTGCATCTTTTCAACTATGGCTGTACGGTCAACTAAAACACATGGACAACATTTATCTCACTTGGAATCCAACAAATACCAAATAAACAAAGAGCTTTTGCACTATAAGCACGCAACCATTTCATGCTACATAGTTGAAGGGTCTTTTATTGGGTATGTAGCATGTAAATATGCTTGTAAATGAGTGTAAATGAACATTTTTGTATATCCTAATAGCTGGTCGCTATAGAGAAATTCTTGATGTTAAGTGCACCTTTCTCCAAATATCTACTTTATATATCTAGTATAGATTATACAGTAGTGGATCGATTCTGGAATTTTACATGTCCTGGAATAAGGTTTTAGAATCTAGAACTGACAGTAGCACAGCAAACAAATCTTCACCTGTTCTCTGAGTCTCTCCTGATGGCCCATGATGGCGGAGGCGTGGTGTGGGTACTTCTGCTTGAGATGTTCCAGGAAGGCCTCGCGTTTTTTATCCATGTCTGATGGCTGCATGGCCAGGACCTCCCGTGAGCTGCGCGCTCCGCCCACAGTGTGTCTGCGCGGAACCCCTACACGACTGGATTTGGGCTCACAGCGGTTGCCCGGGCTGTTAGTGGAGACAGCCTGCTGTTTACGAGATAGGTGCTCAGTGTCTTCTGTGGAGGTCACCTTTAAATTACCCTTCAGAGGTTCTAGACACAACAAGAGACAAAAAAAAAGACAATAGAGCGATTACAGATAAATGGGAACATTATTATTATGGGAACATTTATTTTTTTGCAGCCCCATGTGGAGAGCATCTCTGCCAGGAAAGAGTTTTGAGATCAATAATGATGAAAAGTTTTGATATTTTTTTATGATTTTAACATTGGGATCTTGTTCAAAGTTAAATGTTGCTGTCTTGTGGTGCTCCACACCGTCACACATATGTAGCCCAAGATTCACTTAAAAGGCCATGTTCAGATCTTTATTCCAGGACATACCACAAAAGTTTAAAACAGATAAAGCATAGTTAAAGATGTTTCATTTTTCCAAGAAGTCAAAAGTGATAGTTTTTGAAGAATCATATGTACACACACACACACACACACACACAAGATTAACTTCAACAGATGTCAGACATATGATTCTCAGATGAAGGGCTGTCAGGTATGTGATTTATTAAATAAAGCTGACAGGTTGACGTTTCCAAAAGCCAAAAGATCCAAACATGTTCTAACAAAACTAACAGCACAAGGCAGGCTAGCACTGAGTGTTTACTTCAATGAAACGTGACACACCCACCCACGAGACACGCACATTAAAATATTGAACAATTACTAGATGTAGATAAACATTCTTGGTGGCTAATATAACTGAATGCAATAGTGCACAAACACGCTCGGGTTCGAGTGTGTGTTTCAGCACTAGAATGATTTCAGAAGTGCGGGGCAAAAGAACTGTGTCAGCAGAACTCCAGGGAATGACTCTGCTGTACTCACACAAACACACTGATAAATTGCTCTGGTGTATTGCCCTCTTGTGCGAAGTTGGCACACAGATGTTTGCACTTAATGTGGGTCCTTTATCTCAGTAATAGGGACTTAAAGTGGTATGATATCACTGAGAAGTTGGCCCCATGAGATTCATTGTGCGTGGCACTACCGTTCTACACCACCGAAGCCCTATAACTACAACCAAAGGTAAATAAATCTCACAAATCATAAGAGTTTAAGGTTGAAAAGGACTAAATCTCAACCTTCACCCCCCTTGTGTCTAATGTCACAGGACAACAAGATATAAGATCTATTTATAACTGCCAAGTTATACAAACACACTCTCTTAAAGGTGAAAAAAAAGTCAAAAATCCTTTAACATGCTGCAAACTAATAAACCAGCTTGTGGAAAACCAGTTTAATCTCATCTACATAGCGTCACACAGTCTTTACCTTCCACATAAAGCTCTGTTTTGCTCTCCTCTCCAAGTTCTGCCTGTTCCTTCATGTTCTTCAAGTGAGACTGAACCAATACCCTGGGACACTGGATTTAAGAGCTTGTCTGTAGAAACCAGCTGTTGGCCAGATTCCAGAACCTCTTACATGACTGACAGAAAGTTAACGGTTTGCTTTAATGAAGTTTGGACTACTCTGAGCTTGTAAGATCAACTCAAGCTCGTTAACTGAAAACACCCTGCTGTATGCAGAGTGTGTGAGTTTCTATGTGTGACTGTGTCCTCATTCCCAGACCTAAAAGAGGGGAAGGTGACGTTAGCATTCCCCTGTAAGCTTAGCGAGGGGCCCTGACCAACAGGTGTTAGACACATAGTCTCTCTCTCTCCCTCTCTCTCTCTTAGGCTTTTTTTCATTAGTAGTGCTTGCTAAGACAATCATCACTACTGCTCAGTTTTAGTGGCGCATATTTAAACTAACATTTTAAATATTTAAAAATGTAATTTTAACTTGCACTACATTTTGGGATGCACTTTTGGCAAAGTGAAGTTTTTGTCACTGGTTTTTGAAAATAAGATCAATGTTGTTACTTTTTCTAAGCTATCAGACTTATGATATGCATGGTAAAACAAGTCCAAAGGTACCCAAGCTACACGTAGGGACACAAACATCAAGGATCAGACCTTTGACTTGGGTCAGAAAGCAATGACCTTGCAACCACATAGCAACACCCTAGTAACCACATAAACACACCCCTTTGAACACTTTATCAACTACATAGCAACAACCTGACAACCATACAAAACACCTTATCATCATGGCAGCAAGTTTGCACATGTAAGGGTCAGTTGACATTTTTTTCAGAAATTTAAAAAAGTAGCTTCTCTTCCTCCAGTAATAGCTTCTTTTCTAAAGTCAACTGTGTGTCCTGACACAGCATGTCGAATGTGAAGTGCTGGTGGGACGGATGTAATCCCCCAACAGCTGGATTGATGGGGAGCTGAGCACATTACTGAACGAAAAATATCTTCAAAAGTTTCAAATATCTTCTGTAATCCTACTTAAGACTGCTATTACATCAAAGAGCCAAACGTTTCATAAGGAATATTATGCGTGTGTGTGTGTGTGTTTGTGTGTATGCAGTGTGTAATTTAAAATAGACCAGTCAGCTCACACAGGTAGATCCAAAATAATGCACAAGGCATGAAAAGCAGAAAACACTCTTCATGCATTTTGTTTGTTAACTGAACACTATTTCTTATGTCAATGGATCTTACTCTCTGTAATAATGTCTGTCTTTAAATAACCACTGATAAATCAGACTTGTTGCACGCAGCCTAAACTTGTCATCAATGTCATCCAAAACCCCCCCACAGTTCTAACAGACCTTTGCAAGCTCTCCCTACCCTTCTAAAACTAAACTGCTTTGCTGGTCTTCCAACCTGGTTGAGTAAAATAGTTAAGTTGAAAAAATTGAAATTTTAAATATTTCAGGAAACAGATTATTAAATGATTGATGCAAATGTTTTTTTGTGAGGGTTAGGTTTAGGGGTAGAAGATAGAACATATTGTTTGTACAAAAGCTATTATGTCTATGGAAAGACCAAATAAAGCATGGAAACCTAACGGGAACGTGTGTGTATTTGGGTGTGTTTAGGGTCAGTGGTGCAGAGTTGTGCTCAGTAATGGATTTATGGAGGAATGTGTATCGGTGTGCTCCCACAACTTTCATTCCCTCTCTCTATAAACAATGCTCTCTCTCTCTCTCTCTCTCTCTCACTCTCTCTCTCTCTGTGTGGGGGGGTTAACAGAGCTCTTTTGTGTGTTGGGCATATTGCATTACTTTAGACAATGACTTACTAATAGATGATAGCATCATTTAATAAAGATGAGTGAAACACACACACACACACACACACTTTTATAAGTTATCAACACACACACACACACATCACAAAACTTAACTAGGATCTAATATATTATGATCTTATCATCCGATACAGCTTTTGAGATGTTTACATAGAAGTTACACTTAAGCCTAGAGCACCTGACAAGACAATGCTCTCCATCTGCATTTAGTCTGGGGGTAAATAAAGCCCCATTATAGACAACTCACAGTGTGTAACCATCATGGCACTCTTATAATGTGTGCACTTGTAAGACAAGTTCAAAGTAGGTGATAACTTTACAACTGAAATCTGAAATCAGCCAGTTGTCAGTTGAAGCTGTGACAAAATGGCAGAGCACCAATGGATGGCAGGGCGGTTAAAAATGTGTTTTTAAGCTTATTTTCGCAACCTGTCCAAATCTTGTAACATGTTGACATGTTACCAAGAACCAGCTCTTACATTGCTATGTGTACACATGTACAAACAGAATTTAGGGATCATAGCTACTGTTTGAAATATAAATTACTTTTGGCACTAAATACTGAAGAGTGGCATACAACGCAGAACATATTGTAAATAATACAACAGAAAAACAAGTCTTTTGTGCGCAGGGTAACAAGCTTTTGTCTTATAGTGTGCACTTTAGCCTTAGTTAGCAGTGGTAGATTCAACCAGCTGTATTTCTTGATAGGTTGTTTGCATAATCTCCATTTTTAATTAGCGATTTAAAAACCCTCTAAACCCTGAGGCATTCTGGGTAATGGACTCCATCTGTGAATCACTGTCGCTTTTTAGGTTGAGCTTTTGGTGTAAAAGGCCGGGTGGCAGGAAGCAAGTTTCCTTTAAGAGGGTATGGGGTCATCATCAGAATTTTTGTTTTGGAAAAATTAAACGTAATTAAATATGAAAGCATAAACATTAGCTATTGCGATGTGGGTGTACCAAGTGCGCCAACTGATGTTCACTCTAAAGAATACAAAGAATAGACAGGACCTTGAGGCACAATCTGTTTTTATCTCTTCCATCAGTTCAGTAATCCAGACTAAATCTGATTCTCTGAGTTCCAACAAGCTTCATTTACCCTGCCAGCAGCAAGCCTAAGGCAAGAGCCAGTGACAAATTCCCACAGGGAGACCGGGGAGAGATTTCCTAACAGAAAACCCACAAATTGTTCAGGCAAAAATCATACACAAACACACACTCACAGTATTACAATATTTTTTTGCCAACCTTAATAGGCCAATATTTGTAAAAAGTTTGTACAGCTATCTCTGTGGGGACTTCTCTTAGACATATTGACTTTTATACTTTTATACTGTACAAACTGTACATTCTGTCCTCTAACCCTCACCCTATCCCTAAACCCAAGCCTCATCAAAACCTATATGCATTTTTAAATTTCTTAAATAAGCATGTTTAATAATCAATTTCCCTCGTGAAGACCGCTGGCTGGTGACCACAATGTAGGTGTTTGTGTGGCTTTTACCATCCTTGTGAGGACATTTGGTCTACAATGGTAGGAAAACAGGAAACACACACACACATTTACAGGCACTTGCATATAAAGTAATAAATGAATTGCATTACTTCCTGCATGTGTGTGTGATCTGATTTATTCTATATCAGTGTCTATCTGCTCTACAGGAAGGATTTTGTCATGCTGTAAAGGTGTCACAATGTAGCCGGGTGACATTTTTGCCTCTCTCACAGGAAGTTCAGCTTTCGGTCTCGAGTATCTGTTTACAGTGGACGTGATCTCTTGATCTGCAGGCAGAGGAGTAGATCTGGAGAAGAGTGTCAGAGATCGGTCTGCTCAACACATCCCTCTCACATTATAGCCACAGTTCAGCTGCCGTAGTGTACTGCCCAGAAACCTAGTGTACTACAATACACTCATGCACACTGGAGAGAAGAGAAGGCTCTGGTATGCTGTGAGTGTAATTAGATGTGTTTAGTGATGATAATTACTGAGCCGAGATCGTGTGACAGCTTGTGTGTAAACATTCATATACAGTGTTAAATGAGTGTATTTAGGTCTATAAACTGTCTTACACAGCAATGATAACAAAGAGATGCACTTACTGCATTTAATGTAACATACTGTACATACTGCCTGTCTATATCTATCTATCTTTCTATGTCTCCTTCCCTGCCTGTATGTCTGCCTATATCTACTTATCTGTCTCTCTATCTGCCTAATTGTATCCACCTTGTCTGTCTACCTTGATTGTATCTGTCTGTCTATCTACCCGTCTGTCTGTTAAGGACAATGAAGTATCTGACATATTTCAGTGCTGTTCTGACAGTGACCACAAGAGGGAACTCTATCGCAAAGTGAAATTCATTCTCCTAATACTATGAAACAAGTTAAATTTAATAAATTAATTGTTATACAATGTCTTACGTAAGTGTAATTGCCCTTTAAGGGGTTTGTGTGTGTGTTGAATGAGGTTGTGTATGTGAACCACAACACAGTTGGGCATAACTGACCTATTCTTGTAATAAAGTGAGTCAAGAAGCTCCCTACTGTGTGTTTGTCTCCATGTCAACGGTCACCCTGCCAACAGAGGGGCTTGCAGCACCCTGAGGAGAAGAGATGAGGGGGCTGCCTCTAAACAGCTGCTCTCACAGGTCTTGAGAATCTTGATTATATTTGGCAGAATGAACCCATGGATCATTCCTCACACAGCTGGAGAGAAGACATCCAAAGGTGTCAGGAAGAGAGCGAATAAAAATGAGAGAGCGACAGAGTCAGAAAGGGAGAGAGAGAAAACACAGAGAGAGGAGATGAGGTATGTCTTTATATCTGTTGAATTGTAGCAATGGTCTTTGTCTTGGCAGCTGTACAGCCGTCCAGCTAAAACAAGACATAGAGTTTTTGGAAGGTACTAAATAAAGTCTGTTCAACACACACTCATGTTTACTTATCTATCTAAATGGGGACATTCCAAAGACTTATATCGTTTTATACACAGCCAGATATAAACACTATAACCTACCCCTAAGTCACAGTCTAACCCTAACTCTAACATAACATTTTTATAATAATAAAAAACTTTATTTAAATGAGGACACACACACACACACACACTTCACGTCTATCTTAGTCCATTTTCTTTTATTCTTATATATTTCTTTATTAAAACACCAGCGCTCTCGTCCAGACATTATCGTATATTAACTGCTTTCCTCATTGTGTGGCACCCCTTCAACTTATCCTGCAGCATCTCGCATGGTCACATCTTGATCTTTGGTTTATCTTAAAGTGATATGTTTATGCAAACTATACAATTTTGGAATAACACCACATGCTGTGCACAATTTGTGTTCAACCACTGATGCCCCTATAAAAACATTAATGTCTTTTCTTGGGAATAGATGGCATCTTACAATGACTTGGAATGATCCTTAAACCATAAAAAAAATAATCAGAAGAGACCGTCATGGAAAGTTTAATACTGCATCATTCATTTCACTTCAAACTGGCCCAGATTTGAACCCAACTGATCCTGGATTGCTACAAGGAGAACTTTTGAGGCAAAGCTGATCACAACGTCTATGTTGTTTAACGTCTAAATTTTGGGATTATTTCATTGACATTTTCTATACAACCAGTTTTGAACCAACCGTGCAATGCAATTCTTCGTATGAGGTTTAATCTGTTCTAATCTGATATAAAATAATTCAGATTAAATGATCGAAATGTCACGTAAGATCAAAACAAACTGTGGTTGGTCACTTTACATGTCAGTCAAAATCTGTTGCCTTTCAATGGAGGACCACAGAAGTATTTGTTTAGGTCAAAGCTTTGCCCATAACAGAACACCCATCAGAAATGAGATCCCTAAATATATGACATGAGACAGGACATAGGAACACACCCACACCACCAGACACTCTCTGAAGTATGTGCCCTTTTCTCAAGGAAAAAAACAAATGCACAAAGGAAACAGCAGACAGCAGAATTTGACAGCTAACACAACTGGTTTGTCTGTATGTATATATGTGAATCGTACCGTGATACAATATGGATTGTCAGTAAACCAGCAGAGCTCAAGGGCAGACTCACTGCACTGTAAACAAGTTTATTAAGGTGTATTACGGCCAAACACACACATACACATACAGAACTGTCAAGCTCAGATCTTTTTCTTTTAAAGTAGCACTGCAATCACTGCACAAGACTTTATTATGACATTAACACCCAACCTTATGAAAA
>JAZGTI010002698.1:0-34860 GCA_036877585.1 Botia kubotai | reverse complement strand
GCTCAGACGCGGTGAATGCATGTGTCACTAAGCTGGGAAACCAGGGCTGGTCGACGCACCTCATTTTGAAATGACCTTTTTAATTACTGCATGCTAAATCCATCCAGCTTAATAATGCCTTCTTGGTGGCCTGTGTCACGCGGCATATGAGGACAGATAAGTTGGTCGGGCTTTTCCACGCCCATTTATGGTGAACCGCAGATCCTGGTTAAAAAGCTTCCTCTGACCTTCAGTTTGGGATCCAAGCACTCAACAGCTGCCAGATGGAGGTGAGGTCACAAGGTTTTTGATGTGTTAAGATATAATACCATCAGAGTTATGATGCATAAACCAGCTCACTGTCTTGTGGTAATGCTCTCTTCAGTGTTTCACAGAGGACAGATGGTTGCCACCAGTGTGCTGGCAGCTTCTGCAGGACACTTGATTTCTACTGCAGATACAAGAAATCCAGTCAGTGCCTCTGCAAACATCAGTGGCACCACATCAGAGCTGCAGACAGAGGATGCAGGCAGGAGATGCAGGCAGGAGATGCAGGCAGAGGATGCAGGCAGGGGATGCAGGCAGGAGATGCAGGCAGGGGATGCAGGCAGGGGATGCAGGCAGAAGATGCAGCCAACAGCTGTGACCCACATCGAAAGAAGGTGACTGCCAAATGCAGTCACAGAATGTCAGTTTAAATTCAATATAGATCTAGTTAGTCTATTTGGACCATGATTCAAAGCGCAGTGACTCTCCTCCGCTTCACATTTTAATATAATCAAGTTTCCGATGTCGATTTCATCCCTCAATAATTCAAACAACATTATTCATATAATATGGACCATAGAGATTGTACATACAAAGCCACGTATACCAATGCAAACATAATGTGTTACGTGAACCCAAGGAGAGAACATCACAAGAGAACACTGTACACTCACAGTAAAAGCAGCAATTATATGTAAAACAAGGAGAAAATAAAGAAGTGTTTACATGGGGCTGTAAAGCCAGAATAATGTCAGATACTGTAAAACTCAGCATAAAATTCAAATACACTATTCTAATTTTATCTGTGCATACTGGTAATTTTTAAGCAAAATCTTCAAACATACTTCCTCTTTGGAATGGCAGACCTTCTCTGATGATGTCAGTCTGATGGTTTGGGCGGGGCCAGAGCCGGTAACCCCTCCCCTCTAACTGTAGTCTGCTGGGAGCTTTGAAACGCCAACTTTTTTAGAGGCAATCAATTCCCTGCAGAAAAAAACAAGCCACAAGCCCCTCTGTTGTTTCATTTTACTTTAAATGACTTCAGAAGGTGTCGGTTGATGCTTCCGGTTCACACAGATTTTAAATGATTATTACAGTGGGCTTTGCATTGCATTCAAGAGTGGAATGCTAATGATGAAGAACTCTGGATGAATATTGTGTTCCAGCTTCTGTTTGTGGGCGGTTTAAACTTCTCATCTCTTTCTCTGTTACACAACAGTCGCCTCTGCCTGGAACAGATTGTGGGTGAACGCTGATACATGTTGATCCTTATGAATACTCTGCAACGCTGACCCACACAGACACAGACTTGCCTCATCATAATCACTGCAATGCTGTTAAAAGTCTTCCTCTCTCTTCTTTTGCAGGGTACAGTTATCTGCACTTTATGGCTGTTCTGTAGGAAGTCCCTGTTAATGTTGTAATCTGTTGACTGTATCCCTTATTACTGAGATGTGGCTACTGTAGACTGTAACTTCACAAGATCTCATATGACCCAATTTAGGGACTGAAAGGGACTCGTTTATTTGCACGTTCTTACGGAAATGTATACTGTACCTTTAAACCAACAGAGAAAATGTGATAAATGAGACAGATGTATTAACCTGTCATTAATCAGCCTTTTATGAGCTTGTCAGGAAATGTAAACGGCGAGGCATGTCATGCTGGTTGAAATTCTCTTCGCATACTGACAGCAGTCACTAAGTGGTCCAAATATATTTATATAAATATATCTCTTATGTGTAAGGTGCAGGAAGAAAAAATGTTTGTCCAATTATTGTTTTCGGTCCGAATGCAATGATAGGATGTCCTGGCACTTTAAGAAACTTTTATGCTAAATTCACATCTTATGATATGTAATATCATGTTCACTTATGTTTTGGTTTTTGTAGATGACATCAGCAGTAAAACAGGGCAGATCCAGATTAAGCTAACAGTAGCGCGGGCTGTTTGCTCTGTGCACCGGTAACCTGACACATCGATTTTCCGCAAACTTCGCTGCCACTATTAATGTGTTTTATCAGATTGTGCAGCATTTGTTGGTGTCGTTAGAAAAGCGCTACATTAGTGCTCACGATAATAAACAGTCGCCCGTTACAGCTCAGTGTAAACGACCCGTCGTGTCCGTGTAAAGACGGGGTGGGTGAGTGATTTCCACATCACATGAAATAGATTTAGGCCAGTCACTCTGCAGAAAGCGATCCGCGAAGCCACATGCTAAAGACCGGATCCGTATGCCGCACAGCGCTGCATATAAACGCGGTTCCTCCACGCCGCGTCACTGAAAGAGAGAGAGAGCGAGGGGGGGAACCGAGTCTGACAGTGAGATTCATTTCAGAGAATCGTATGACTGATTCATTGATTCTTTAGACTAATCTCTCAAAGGTATTCCCAGAAATCCTCGCGGGACACGGTGTTTTTGATATGCATTAAATCAGATGTCGTTTATTGTAGATCATATAGTTAATAGCTAGTTATAATTAATAACCATAAATAAAAAAAGAAGGATAAGTTTTCCTAAACTTTGAAATTGAAAGATTTGGAATGACTTGGAACGAAGGTAGACGAATAGTCTCTACGAATGTATGCATTTTAATATGTGAACTCTTCTATGAATTATTCCCGATAATATTAATAATGTAATACCTTCCACGCTTCGTTTTGCGTCTTAAAGTCAAACTTTACATTCGATAGAATGACAAACGAAATCGGTTCGATTGAATCATTCATTAGAATTGGATCGGAACGGCGATTCGTTGGCGAATCGGACACCGCGGAGAGAGACAGCCCCGTCCTCGGAGTATCACAGAGGTAGTGTGGGCGTGCACAGAGAATCCTCCAAATATTAACCAGGTGCTTTTTTCCTCTCGCATTTCCCTCTCATTTTCCTCCTGCGAGCCGAGCCAAACAGACTTCTTCTGCGCCACGGGGAAACAAAGTAACTTTACCGGAGCGATGCGGGACCCGACCGCCAGCATCTTTTTGGATCTAGAGCCTTAAATCCCCACTCATGGCCACCGCAACACGGGGCACTTTGAGAAAAGGCGATTGACCGAAATCACGGGACGGGGGTTGAATAAAACGACGCGCCGACGGAGCGACGCTCTGCTGTGATCCAGATGGCGGGACACGAGTGGGATGACTGGTTCGAGCGGGAGGAACTGATCGGGCAGATCAGCGACATCCGAGTCCAGAATCTGCAAGGTAAGATCGCTGGAGGCATGGGATGGGTGAAAGTATGAGCAGTTCAGGATCCTGGACGTGGACATGTCGGAAGTCACTGGAGTCGAGCCAGTTCGAGTGCTGTGAGGAGATCGCGGTACATCGTTTGAAGAATGTAACAGTTTACCGGCAAAATGGTTACGATGTTGCACGTTAACGTTGCGTTCTTTCATTATTCGATACTGTCCGTGTTTGCTTCACGCTGGTTGATTTGTGGTTGTGTGTCGGTATATCAATGCGAAAGTTTATTATATAAATCCACATATAATAAACAGTTACGAACGTGATGGATCGTTAATAAAGCTAAATGTCTTGTATTGGGCCGCGGGAGAACTTTCCACAGGTGAAAAGCAACAGTTTTGCTTACATAAGCGAATGGAGTTTTCTTGGTACCATTTACCTGCAAACCAGCGCTTGTGTGACGCATAAACAAGCGTAAGTCACCGACCTGGTAATAGATTTAGTGCGCGTTTTGGAAAGCTGGAGTTTTACGCACCAGTAATCGCTCGTTACTTTAATGTAAACCATTAGTCTCTTCTCAGTGTTGCCTGGTAGCGTTACAGGGCTGTCTAGTGAGGGTTATATGCCTTTAAATGAAACGAATTCAAGCCTGTTCAGGTGGCCCTCAGCGACAAACTTGGATCGCCCTGAATCTAAGACCTCAGGGCTTTTCTAGTGCCCTAGTTTTGATGCGGTGCGAGATGGATTCGGGGTGTTCTGTGGCTTCTCCGTGGATCAGTGGCAGCGAAATTACTGTGGAATGTAAATCAAACCCTGCGGATTACATAACAACATCTTTTCATTGAAAGCGCAATGCCCTCTTCATCAGACTGCTGGAATCCAGTGCTGAGTATTCCCAGTTCTTTAAGAACCTCCAAACCAGTTAAAGACGGGCAATTTTGTGCCAGAAACATTTTTTTGTTATTCAGGTTAAAAGTCTGTTCGTGTACTGATAGCAGTCGCTAGGTAAGGTGGTCTAAATATATTATATGAAAAATATACACAGAAAATGTGACCATAAAATGTTCATCCAATCACTAAATTCGGTCCGAATGCAGTGATAGGTTGTTCTACTTGCCTGTCAAACCGCGAATGCGTTTATGTGTAGGAGGAGGCGTGGCTTTGGAGAGCGCTCTGAAGGGAGGGCAGGATCTTATGCTTTCAAAGCTAGGTTGTTATTGCTAGCTTTTACGAGAAAGATAAATCTGTTTGCATTCTGGGACAGTAAGTGCCTTTTTAATAAAGAATAGTCTAGGAGTCGTTTAAACCAGTGATGAAACAAAGCCACAGAGCTCATGATGGTGATATTTGGTACTTCTGAGAGTCTCACATCTGCTGAAGCTTTCTGAGATGTGTGTGCTAG
This sequence comes from Botia kubotai, assembly GCA_036877585.1. Classification (NCBI taxonomy): domain Eukaryota; kingdom Metazoa; phylum Chordata; class Actinopteri; order Cypriniformes; family Botiidae; genus Botia; species Botia kubotai. The sequence continues at coordinate 30,029 of JAZGTI010002698.1, read as the reverse complement.
TGTAGACAAAGTGCAATAAAGTGGAGATCATCGCAACTGCGCCGGACTCTCTCTCTGCACCAAATGGCTTTAGAGAAGTCAGGCAGGACAGATTTTCATCTAAAACATTGAATGAAAATTGGTTTAGTCCCCCCCTCCCCTCCCTCTGTGTTTCACGGGGACGCGTGCAGCAGCGTTCTTCAGAAAGAGCTGTTCTGCATTAGAGAGCTTTTCAAGAACCAGCCTAGAGTGACCGTAGGCTAGAACGCTTTGGTACGAGTTCATGGAAACGTCTGGAAATCAGGACAATATTCCCCTTTTTTCCTATTTTCTCTTTCTTTTTTGTCTGTGCTAGACTACAAAACTCTGTCGGCAATCGGAGCGAGTCACATAAGCACTCAGCACAAATTCGCTTCAAATTCCCTCTTGAAGTGTGTTGCCTGTTTACGAGGGGAGCATAATGACATGATGAAATCTTAAGTGGTTCATTGCTGTACTGTAGCATGTTGTTTGGATCAGACCTACACAGTGTTACCCGTCTGAAAAATAAACAGTGACCTAATGCATTGCTCGGTACCCTTGCCTTGCACACATAATATCATAAATCAATAATATATTTTAAATTGTGTGTTTAGAAACCGAAAGTACAATCTGCCGTTCTTCGAATGATTACCACACCGTTGTGCCATATATTCTTAACTACATGACGAATCTCACATAAATAAAGGATTGTTATCGTGATGCAACAAGACACGGTCATAAACCTCGGAATGTTGCTACCGTTTTCCGTGATGCTCCTGTTTTTAGAACTGAGGGATTCTGTTGGGTTTCGGAGCATCAGGAAGTCACATCATTGGTGGAGGAGAGCCGTACTGTAGGTGTACTGTTATCTATATTTAGTGGCACTTTCTTCCGCACGCGTGACTGACTCGCCTGCCTGACACAGGCTGTATGTAAGGAGAATGCAGGGAGTGCTAGAAACCTCCGCAGCTGAGGAATTATGTAAGATGTGTTAACTCTGTAGTGTCCAGTTCCTCTGTGGACCTCAGCAGCTGATGAACAAGAGCATCCTCGTGCGTTTGAGATCATACATGCTGAAAATGAATGGCGCTGTAGCGTTAATATGCTTTGCTAATAAGGTGTTTATTTTGTGTGTGTGTGTGTGTGTGTGTGTGCACTTGTACATGTATCTTTGTGAGGACCAGTGTGATCATCAGAGTGAGGACAAGGAGAGGAAAATGAGGACATTTTGGCTGGTCCTCACTTTAAAGGGCTGTTTGAGGGTTAAGACTCAGTCTTAAGGTAAAGGTTGGATATAGGTTAAGGTTAGGTTTAGGGTAGGGGTTAGGCACTTACCCACTACTAGTTGGGATGGTTAGGGTTGGGGTAAAGGTCTAGAGATTGTATTGTGTCAAGAGTGCAATGGAAAACGTTTACAGCAGTTTGTAGCGTGAAAATGTTACCGTGGTAACACCTTGGCATGTCCATTCGGGTTGTCATGGACTCCACAAGTTGATGCAAAACCCGATGATTCATGTTCATATCTCAGCATGATAAATCCTGTTGTGTGACTCAACGTAAGGGCATCTGACCTTCTGTATGAAGGCGTTCACAGGGACCATGTCACACATTTGGTTACATTTGATTAGTGACCTTGACATAGTGCAGTATCTTATATATTTTGTTGTTCATTTGACCTCATAAGGTTTCGTTTTTTGGTTAATTTTTCACAAACAGTTTATTTGCGCATTTTGAATGGGAGAAAACACTTCGATTTTAAATAACATCACAACAACATAAATCGCTGTCATAGTAATATCTGATATGTGATATCATCACTGTACTGCCGGCATGTTTTGTATAGTATGAACTTTAAAACGAATTCCTCAAACTTGGAGTGAGTCGAGCAGACGCACGTTGTCGTCTGACTTGTAAACCCGTTTTATTTGCATGACGTGATTGTTGCCAAAGTGATTTTTTTCTTCTAGGGTGACGAGAGCATCAAGAGGAACGTTTAATTAGATGCAGGTGTTTTTGGTGGCCGTCCATGCAGATCTTCAGTAGTGATGAATGGTTTCTGTGTTCTAAAATATCTGCTGGCTTTGTCAGTCATGAGAAGACCCATTGTCTAAAACAACCTGGTTTACTAATCCCGATTAACTAGCTGTCAAGACACATTCGTACCCAAAAGCAAAAAAAAAGCGCTGACTTTATTATGTGCCCAAGCTTGAAAAGAATGCAGACTATTACAGAGAACACGTGGTGTTACCTGGAATTATATGAATGGCTTTTGTTGAGCAATACATAAATAAACAACACATTCATCCATTGTGTCTCATACAGATTATTGTGGGATAATCAATAGCCCGTGTCCCCAGCTATATTGTGAAAGGTTGAATGGGTTTTCCATGCCAGTCTCGTAAAAGACGCCAACTTGACACTCTTCAATGCAGCTTGCTGGAAAGAGACACAGTCACTAATTGCTCTTGCATAAGAGTCTCTCTGTGTGTCAAGCAGAGTTTTGCTTTGGTTAAAGGATTCATTTCAAACTTGACGCCTGACAGATAGCAATTCATTGCTTTATAACAACAGCTCTGTTTTAGGAAAAGAATAAGATAATTCTTGAAAATAAAACACAACTGAGAAGAGCTTTGTCAATATAATATATTATAATATAATAAAGCCTTTTTGGATGATAAACATACGTGTCATAAAATTGTAATTTTCTTCTTTAACTCACCCACACACTCCTGAAATATTTCTTTGGTTCCGTCTCTTTAAATGTTCAGCACATCTGTGATTGGACGAGAGCTCTTTTCTCTTGACACTGCACAGACGGACTTGTTACCTCCTTCCTGCTCCAGCGAGAGACTGTGCAGTTCATTTGATGTCTGAGGTTTAGTTTACACTAAAAAGTCCTTAAGCCTCCAGAAAAGGTCACTTATATAACAGATACAATGTGTCATTTCCCATCGAAAGGAAAAAAATGAAATTACATAAAGAAAATGCATATGTTTAGTTTTGATTTTTTAGCATTTAATGAATTTCTGTGTTAATTGTGGACTGCCCAGCTAACGTTCCTACCCAGGGAACAATCGCAAAACGTTGGCTAACGTTCTGTAAATGGAAACGTTGGGGAAATGTTCCTACAACCTAAAATTGATAGCTGGGAACCCTGATTCTCGTTACTGTAATGCTTTACTGTTTTAATACATCACAGCAGTATTTATAATAGTATTTATTTTTAATGTAAGAAAGCATTGTTACTGTAATCCACTAAAACGTGCTACAGTTATGAGAATCAGCATTGAGATGAATGTGAATCGCAAAAAAGCTGTTAAGGGAAACGTGTAGACGCATTAAATAATGAGAATTTGGAAGGAAAATGTACCTGGTTGTCATAAAAAGGTCAGTGCAGATATTATTTTGGTGTCGCATGTATTGTTTGCTGATGTTTAATCAGAAGGGCTTAATGTGTTTACTCCGAGCAGGGAAACATTGACATGCTCACAATGGCGCCTTTCAGAGCTTAAAAATACTAAAGCGTGACTGAGTGACATCACTGTTATCTCATGTGCCATCTTTTAAGCACAGTACCGTATTTGACGACTCAATAGACCGTTTCACATGCACATGGAAAACCCCAAATCAGTACCAGTGAGCACTGATGATTTCTGTTTGATAAATGCAAAGCAAAACAGAGGCACATTACTGTGTGTGGGCTGGAGGAGGGGCAGCCAATCATAACGAACCATTTGATATCATTTGAAATATCATTGGGACGCCAATGTGGTTACAGTAGCTTTGCAGTGTGTGCGTTCTTGCAAAAAAATATTAAATTTAAACTTGACTACAGGCATGTCTATTTTTTGGGAGGCCCACCCAAACGGCATATTCTGTCTACACCGCTGGCAAAACACGATAACGCATGCAGCCATGTGGAGTGAATTATTGAGTTGGGAATCAAAACTGGTTCTCGTTCTTTAATGGCGTTCGATTTCAAAGTCTTGACTGCTTACTGGCTGTGTAGGGGGCACCTACTGAAGTTCTGCTGTAGGTTCGAATTTCTCATTGAAAAACAAGCAAAACACAAATCTCATTTTGTGTTGTGTGGAGAGAAAGCGTGATTCGCTGAATGATGCTTTTCGCTCTCTGAGGGAACTAATTGCAAGGTAACGTTACTGCAAGAATGTTTTTGATAACTTTAAGATACATTTTAGAGAACGTTATCCAACATTCTAAGAGCATTTCCTGTTAGCTGGGCAGTGGTTTTCTATGCCCCTTGTTTACTATATATAGGAAAATTCCTGTTATGTATTTTGCAATGTCCCTTGCAGGCATACATGGTTAGTTTCCTGTCTGTTGATGTCTTACTCGGCAAACCCATGTTTTGCATGTTAAGCAAATACGGATCACATGACTCAGAGTGTGCACGTATTTACCAGGTGAAAACACAGTTTCAAAGTAAGCGCAGAAAATGTTTCCAGAACATTCATGAATCTGTTGACCAGCACTGAACTGATTCAGTATCTTGGGCTCTTTGCAAATCTAATGTTCAGTATCTGACAGTATTTGGTCGTGTGAACATTCTGAAGCTCGTTCCCACAGCGTTTGCATTTCACCTGATAGAGTTATGTAATTTCATTCAGTCAAAGCACATTGTTTTGTGGACGTCTGTCAGAAAGATTTAAGTGTTTACGGTTGTTGTTGTATGACAGTCTTGTTCCACACCATTATTTAAAATGCTCCTCTGCAGAGCTGTTATCATCCTGTACACCCATCATATCTCTAAACGGCAAGCGATCATTTTGCTTTAAATCAAACTGAAGTACAGTGCATGTATTTCATAGACAATTACGCAGCTGCAATTTTATGCTGTAAGACAATTTCTCTAACATTTCCATTCCCTAACAAACGTTACAAATGTTTTTTTTTTATAATTCTAGGAACGTTCCGAAAGTACAGTTTTAATTTGTATTAATGTTGTTGCCTGGTTACAAGAACTTTTTTAAAATATTTTTTTAAATTCTGTAACGTTTTTAAAACAGTTCTCTAACTACCTCAGATTAATGATTTGATGATGATTTGTGATATGTATCATATATCATGTTATAAAAATGTTCTACTAATGTTACTGCAAGAATGTCTTGATTACGTTGAAAGAACTTTTAGAGAACATTAGTCGATGTTCTGAGAACATTGCCCATTAGCTCGTTACTAGTACTAATGCCTCATAGATCTTTGTGTGCAGTGAAACACTAGGAAACTACAAAAGACAAAACAAAGGCAGACCGTTAAATGTATCCGTGTGTTAAAGGCAGTTTTTTCCAGAAATACTTTGTTATGCTGGTTGAAAGTCTCTTCAAATCCTGATAGTAATCACTAAGTAAAGTGTTCCAAACATTTTTATATAAATATTTATCTTCTGTGGAAGTTGCAGAACCATAAACTGTTCGTCCAATCATTGCATTCAGTCTGCATGCAATGACAGGACATCCTGCTCACCTGTCAAACTCTGCAAGCGTTCATGTACTGGAGGAGGCGTGGCTTTGGAGTGCGCTCTGAAGGGAGGGCGGGGTCTATAGCTTGCAAAGCTAGTTTGCTCTTACTAGCCTCCATGAAATTCCCTTCTCACTTTTAAATATGAAGTGCAGTAGAGACTAACAGGCAGAAGTCATCCCAGGGAAGTGAAAACGGATGGAGAGTTTGCTTTGTTAGGCAAAATGATTGCAAATCAGCTAATATTAGCATATGAAGACACTCTGAAGCATATTTCTAAAGCTCTCTTGTTATAAATTAAATCGTTGTGCCTTCGAATCATAGCACAATGACGTTATTGTGCCTCTACAGTTTATTTAACACGCTTACATTGGCTACAGTGTTGTGCTCACTGCAGCAAAATGAAATAACTGTCTTAACAAAGACATTCCGTCTCTTTTCTCGAAGTAGCGTCAGACGGCCTCAGTTCTGGCCCGTCTGTCACATTAGAGCCCTCAAAGCTGTCCCGCACCGCCAGGCAGCGGTCTTTTGTGTTTATGAGAGCTGGCTCTTTGGAGTTGGAAGACGGCCCCCTCATTAAACAGACAAGGTCTGTGCAGAGAGACGTGGACGGCTGTGTTCTTGGCCGGGGCCCCAGAGCCGAAACGCTTTAGAGCTCCTTTGGCAGGAGAGAAGAGAATAAAGGCTGTCGGGCTAATTTTCTTTGTGATTTTTATGATCGGTCTGTAAAAATCAAAGTTTGCATTTACTCAGGGTTATAATGGTAAACTAGTTGTCCAACCAGTGTGAGTAGTCAATCAGTGAGGTTAATGGTTAATTTTTGTGGCTCGGTGTATATGTATGTGTGTATTATGTTATACATACATATATATATATATATATATATATATACAAACTGAATGCAAGTTCATATTTAATTTAACCTGAGCATTACTTGTGTTCTAATATTTTAATAACCGTTACATTTGTATTGGGTCTAACAAAAACAAGTAATCAAGCAAGCAGCAGTCAGTCATGTGTGTCATACTTCAAGAGAAACTGCTGGAAACCAGATTCTCCATTACGCAGATTAACTGTTTCATAGACTGACAGACCAGAAGCAGGACGGCTAATGAATCCAAGACAGAAATTACAAGACACTCCAGTGTGTAAAGCAAAGGTTAAACAACAGTGTATGTTTATTCAGTTGGCGGCTGCTTTTATGCAAAGTGAATTACTGTGCGCTCAAGCTATACGTTTGATCAGTATAAGTGTTCCCTGGGATTTGAACCTATGACCTTTTGCGCTTCTTTTGCTAAGCCAACGCGCTACCAATTGAGCCACAGGAACACAAACATTTGGAAAGACAATGTGTTTGTATTTAATATTTTTGTTGAAGGATATAAAGTGGAAAGGTCAAGTAAACCTGTAAAATAACAAAATAAATGACGTTCTGTAACAAGGAGACGTTCAACAACCGCCTCATTGTTCAAACATTAGTTTTTGACATTTTAAATGACGGACTTTCTGCCAAAATGTGTTTTTTAAATAAAGCGTCCCACTGTGAATCATTGGTGCTATGAACGATGCTGTCACAAAGATGGTTTCCACTTGGAAACTTCAGGCCCCTGGTGTGTCGCTGTCTGAATGTGGACCATTGTGCTCTTCAGCTCTGGACTTCCTGATGGACTATTAGGTCATTATTTCATCAGGGGCATTTGGGCCACGGTTATCGATTCCAGCAAATGGAGCCTGTTTACGTTTTGCTCCCTGAATAATGAATGAGCAAAGCTGTACCAACATCAAAATGTCCCCGTACACCTACAGAGCACCAATGAAAACCTCAGAAGAAACCATCCATCAAGAGCTGGACAGCTGCGACGCTCTGCCTGATGGATCATATAATCACACAGTCTCATGGGAGTCTCCAGCCAGCAGAACTCTCCAGGGCAGATGTTTTTCATTTCAAACGATGGCCATTTTAAGGCGGACAGAACAAACTCGGACCCCTCGAGACATGAAGTTACCAGTTGGCACCATTTCCACTTAATAAATGCGCTTTCTTGGTAACATCTTTGCCGTGTGGAACTGAATTTGCATCAGAATAATATTTATTTTAAAAGGTCTGTGATGGACACAAGCAGAAGTCAATTTTCCAGTTTGGACTTTGCGTGATGGGCGTGTAGCACATCACACACTTATGACTAGTCATACCAGCTGTTTGTTTTCATTTTGGGGTTGTGCCATTTAGTGTGTATATGATTTCAAACCGTAATCACAGAGGACAAGGCACTATTTACAACAGGGTTTATTGAGAACCACACACAGAAGGATGCACACTGGTTATATGATCCGTTTAGTCCAAATATCCACTAGAGTTAAAGAACTTAAGCTTCCAGCCACCATCAAGCAGTGGAAGAAAACAAAGCTTTGGTTCCATCTTTATCACTCTAACAGGAAATTGGACTATACCATCTCAGTCAGGAAGTAGGGGTTTCTTTATCTTTACCAGTGGTTATATGGATACATTTGTATGTGTGTGTTCATTATAAAGTGTATTAGTGTATATTGTTATTATATTGGGCTTTGAATTTTATTTGATTTCATTATTTAATGTCATTTTTAATTTTGTACCTTCCTCATGTCTATTGGTATAGTCCGGTCCCACTCAGTGTGTACTTGTGAGGTTATCTTTGTATGTTTTCAAAGAGAGGAATTTCAAATGACCATGTTTCTCTGGTCCTCGTGTCGTCAACACATCATTTGATTAATTCCATTACACTGTTGTCCAACAAAACCTACAGTACACTTGCTGCATAAACTGATCTGAGGTCAGGTGTGTTACTCTGTGACACAGTGTTGATTGTTCATGTGTCACCCTTTCAGGGGTTTAAGTAACCAGTTTAGAGCCTCTTGCAACCCCTGCACTACTAATTCAATTCTAACGTATTTATACAGCCCTTTTCACAATGTTGCATTGTTGCAAAGCTGCTTTACGTGTGAAAAAAAGAGAATTATAACATAAATGGAATATATTAATACATGTAATATATAATATAAATTACATACAACATTTGATGTAACTTTTGTCTGACATTCAGTACGACTGTCATTGTTTTTCTCTTTGCTGTATTTTATATCACAGGTCACTTTGCATTGCGTTTGGTAACATTAGCATCACACTCAATGAGAACGTGTCTAATATTTGGGTTTTAATAAACGTTTGCATGAGGTAATCATGCAAAGACAAGCAAAATTGCCCCAGGTCGCTTATTAAATACACCAGTCTGGTTGTGTTCTGCTCTTTATGACTGCTGGTCATTCCACCCAAGCTATAATGATTATGGGCTGTTTGCTCTGTGTTGCCGTGGTGAGCTCTCAAGTGTGCAATGCCTTTAGGCCATGTGTGATTAATGACTAGTCAACATGAAGCTGCTAGTTGATGGGACTGCTGTTTCATTTCTCTGCATCATTTACCTCCATGAAACTGACACGAAGCTGTTTTTATCTCCCTTTCTCCTGCAGTGGAACGGGAGGTGGTGCAGAGGAGAACCTTCACCAGATGGATGAATCTACATCTAGAGAAGGTTTGTGGGAAGTTATTTAAAGGCCGTAGACTCAACAGATGGAGATTAAGACCTCTGAAGTCCACATTCAGGGTTTAATTGTGCACACAGACAGCGTCTCACGAGTGACGTGTTCATGGCAGTGACCACAAACAGTAAATGAAAACCACCTTTTCTCTCCTGAATTATTAATGAAGGAAATTGTCATTTCTTAAGTTAGCGTTAATAATGCATGAGGTAGAGAGACCTAAAGTGTAGAAAGACGGACGGACGGATGGACAGACGGACGGACAGAAAGAATAATGGACAGAAAGACAGACAGAGAAACAAAAGATTCTCTTTGGGGTAAAATTTAAATGTAATATCATGTTACACACACAATGCTTAATTCACTTTTGCCCCATGTGGCAATTGTGAGTGTATTAAAAAGTTTACTGATCTACGTATACATTTATTTTTTAAAGTTGTTTATATTTATTTATGGCCATTTGACAACAGAATGATTTAACTGTATATTGTGGCTTTTAAAACATCCGTATGAGTCTCTTTGTGATACTGCAAATATCACAGAAATGTGAACACACACACACAGTCATTTTGTTCCTTACGTCTTACTTATTAGCAAGACGCAGATAATGATTCTCATAAATCAATTTAAACCATGTGTAATGTTGCAGCTAATGCTAAAGTTAGGCGTCAATTGCCAGCTCCAATTTCTGCTTGCGTTTGTCACCGTTTCTCTTTCTGCCTATAAAAAAACACACTCTTTCGCTTTCATCTCCCACTCGCGCTCTTAGATTCTCCCTCCTTTCATTAGTCACCAGACCCGGCGAGGCCGACGCAAACACACACACATTTGCATGATGCATTAGTCACTGCGCACAACAGTTGGGTGTCTCGCTCTCTTTTGTTTTCTCTGGCAGTCCTCTGCTGCGCTTCTTGTGCTGCGGATCGTCACCCTGCCGATCCTCAGAGCCTCAAAACTCTGACTAAAACCAACAGCCATGAATCTTTTGTTTTCACGCACAATGTCACTCTATTCTGCGACCTCCAATTTGGCGGCTTCTCAAAACTTCGACCCACTGTTGGACAATTACGCTCTTTATTTTCTGTTTTGGTGGAAAATTTCACCCGTAACCCTCCGATTTCCGCTGTTGTCTGGCTTTGTTGTGTTTTAGAAACGTTTATTCTTGCAGCTCAAATGTGACACAAACACATTTTTGCCCTTATCGTAATTGGTTTCTTCTAATCGCTTGTGGGTTTTTAGCTGTTCGCAAACACTGCGAACAGCTAAAAACACTGTTAATTTTTCCCAAGAGCTCAATGAGATTGTAATGATTGTGTCTTGTTTGGTGTTGCAGGTTCTGTAAATGAAATTAAGGCTTGTGTAATATGATATAAAAAATGATTATGAAGCTTGTAGTTTCAGCCTCATTAGAAGCTGTTGTAATTTGCCGTAAACAGACTCATTTATTCTGTGCATTACTTTTAAATATCACTCTGCGTTAAACCTAATTGGCTTTCATCACATTGCTGCACTAAAATGCGATGAACGGTCTTGATTTAGTTCTGTTTGATGGTGTTTTTATATTGCTGTGCAGTGTAACCCTCCAATGGAGGTTCGAGACTTGTTCCGGGATATCCAGGACGGGAAGATTCTGATGGCTCTGCTTGAGGAGCTCTCGGGATGCAAACTGGTGAGGATCAGTCGAAACGCTCCATAAATAGAACCTTTAAATCCTTCTCATCTGTTCCATTCAGAACAGCTAAGAAAGCGCTGACCTTTGACCTTTCAGCTGCACGGGTTCAAGCCGTCCTCGCATCGGATTTTCAGGCTCAACAACATCGCCAAAGTGCTGACGTTTCTGGAAGAAAGAAACGTGAGTACTGTTTAAAAAAAACACGCTCGTAAACCGCTCTCGGCGTTCCTCCAGGAGTTCCGTTGAAATGACATCAGCGCGACTAAATCAGTTTCCTGTTCCAGGTGAAGCTCGTCAGCATCGATGCGGCTGACATCGCAGACGGAAACTCGTCCATAGTGCTTGGGCTGATCTGGAATATCATTCTATTCTTCCAGGTACCTGAACATCATTTTCTCCAGTTCCTGTAGCTCCTGCATTGGATTACACCCCCTCGAATTGGATTTTGCTTTGAGATAATTAGTGAAACAATAGATTGTTTGTGACTTTATAGTCTTTTCTATGTGCCATTGAGTGGCTGCTGTAATAGAGAGGCCATTGCACATGCCCAGCTAACAGGGAACATTCTCAGAACGTTGACTCGCGTTCTCTAAATGTTCTCGCAAAGTTATCAAAAACATTTTTGCAGTAACCTTTCGTCAAATGTATTTTTAACATTATATATCATACATATCAAAACCTTAATTAAGTTCTTAAGTAATTAGTGGAATGTTTTAAAAATGATACAAAATTAAAAGCAATGTTAAAACAATGTCTAAAAACTAGAACTTTATGAATAACGTTTTCAACGTTCTTGTTACTAAATAGAAATGTTGATAAAACGTTCTTACAACGTAAAATTGTTAGCTGGGGGTAGTTGCATTTTGCTCTTGATAATTAGATAAACGATGGATTGTTTGAGACTTTATAGTATTTTCATGTTACTTTAAGTGGCTGCTGTAATTGGAGGCTGTCTTAATTTCTTCATATTCGCGTGATGCTGGACTCCAAATGTGTTTCTTTGCACATTAATCTTATCAGGAGGCACTTCTCTGAAACAAGGGCGAATCCCTTATCAGTTCTGTCTAGTCGATGTTTAGATAAGAGCAAAATGTTTGTTTAACACCGTGATAGGAAGAACCACAGAAGGCCATCAGACAATGTTTGTTCATTTATTAATGACTCGTTTGCTTCACAGATCAAGGAACTTACGGGGAACATCAAGAGTCAGTTCCCATCTTCCTCCAGCCTGTCGTCCATCCCCACCAGCTCGGATTCTGACACGTCCCACTCCAGCACCCCCTCAGATGAGAGGAAGCCCCCCGTGGCTCCGAGGGGCCACGGGAAGGTGATCAAGACCCTCCTCCAGTGGGTCCAGAGGCGTACCAGAAAGTAAGCGAAGTTTCGGTGACTGCTAAGAACTTTAAAGTAGATGTTAGGAGGAAATGTTCAACAGATCGTCGTTCTCTGCTTCGTTTGTTCAGATATGGAGTTGCTGTACAGGACTTTGGGAAGAGCTGGGCAAGCGGTCTGGCTTTTCTCGCTGTGATTAAGTCCATTGACCCCAGTCTGGTGGATATGAGACGGGCTCTGCTCCGATCGCCCAGGGAGAACATCGAGGAGGCCTTCAGAACGGCACACTACAGTCTTGGCATCCCAAGACTCCTGGAACCTGAGGGTAAACATCAAAGTGTTTGTGATACTCCTCACATCATGGTATCAGATTTACACTAAATGGTTATCATGGCTAAAAGTATTCACGTAACTGTAGTATTGTGTTATCTATTAAAATGTAAAAATGCTGTAAAGTTAATTTTTAATTTTGTTTATGTTGTATGTTTATTTTCTCTTTTATTTGGACAGTGTAGGGAAGCATAGAGTGAGAGTGAGAGTGAGAGTGAGAGTGAGAGAGAGAGTGAGAGAGAGAGAGAGAGAGAGAGAGAGTTTGTTGACATTATGGCTCCTAAAGCAAAATGTTAATGGGGTGCAATAGCACCACCTACTGTGTTGGAGTATCAAACAGATATCGCTTCTGAATTATTTACAATATTATCATGTGTAGTATTAACACAATATCAATAATCATGATTATTAATATCATGCTATTGTCAATGCCAGTATATTGTGTCATCCTTTATTGGCGTACCACAATGAAATGTATCTGATCTTTTTTGAGGAACATTGTAAGAGCTCCGAATAAGTGTTAATACAGCCCATGAAACACACTTGAACTTCTTTAAACTAAAATAAAATGTGTTTCGTCAGACGTTACTCTGAATGCCCCTGATGAACAATCCATAATGACCTACGTGTCCCAGTTTTTGGAGCACTTTCCTGGAATTGAGGAGGTAGGAACTTCCTAATGCATTTATAGGATGGTTCACCCAGAAATTAAAATTATTTACTCACCCTGATGTCATTCCAAGCCTGTATGACCGACTTTATTCAGTGGAACGCAAAAAGCCAAAGGTTTGCATTTATAATCTCTGACAGTCATCACTCACTTTCACTGCAAATTTTCTACTTAAATCTCACCAAATTAAACGTATGGTAAGACATTTCAGAAAGGCTAGCAATAACACACACATACATATACATATATATATGTATATGTATATATAACTATATTTGAACCACTTTACTTGGTGACTGCTTTTAGGATGTGAAGAGACTTTAAACCAGCATAACAAAAAATGTTTCTGGAAAAAATCACCAACCCTGTCGTTTAATTGTGACGGAGTCTGTCTTTAACATTTCCTTAAGATTCTATTTAACGTCATCTTTTGTGTTCCACAGAAGAAAGTCATACGAGTTTAACATATGAGGGTGCGATTTTGAAAAATGAATAGCTTTTCTCGAACCATTCCTTTTAGTATGACATAACAGATAGAAAAGTGTATTATCGCTAAGTAATGGTGCTTTATGTCTCTCATTGTTTTCTAAAGGACGAGACGTCAGATATCCTTGAAAGAAGTAAGATCGGTGTCCGTACGAACAATTATAATGTTCGGAACGGTGTACAGAGGAAACGGGAGTCTTATATGGTCAAGAGAGACTCTGTTCAACCGCCACCCAAGATCTTTATCTCCTCAGTGTCTGAAGATCGCGAGCAGGTCACCTCCCCTGTCTCCCCAAGGGTCCCTGTGGACAAACCGTGGGCCAGTGTAGGGGCACCAAGTCCTGCAGAAGACAAGACCCTGGATCTAAAACAAGAAACACCTAGCTCCTCACAACCTTCAATCTCGGACTCTGCGGTAAACTCGCCTGACTCGTGGAGTGAGGTTCCTAGTGAGACTGCAAGGCAGGAGGAAACTCCACTGATCAAAGATGACCCAGCTGCTGAGAGGTGTTCAACCACCACTGATGAAGGTACATCTGATCTGGGTTCACCGTTTTCACCGGAGAGCCACGCCGACCGCGAGCTCTTCATCGATGAGGGAAACTATTCCCTTGGCTCCATGGATAGTTTACATACCAAATCCACCCTGCCAACTGAGGAAGAGGAGGAGGCAGCTTACAACTATATCTTAGATATTAAAGAAGAAGAATCTGCTAATCATTTGCCCAGTGAGGACATGAGGAATAAATCCGATGCGGTGAGCTTAGTACAACCAGAAACGGTTCCTTTGGAACCCCAGGGACTGGTCAAGCCATCTTCTGAAGAACCTTCTTATTGTGAAAGTGACTCAGGATACTTTCAGGATCATAAGGAAGCCATATCAGCTCAACCTAAGGGTGCTGGTGAGCGTTTGCTCACCTCCACCGTCAATGCAGAAGTGAGTGGAGATGAAAAAACAGTTGAAAAGGAATCTGAGTCTTTTCAGGACAATGTTGATTCTTCCAATTCAGAAGTCATGGAGAGGAACGCTGTGGAAATAACGGATGGACCAGATGAAAAGTCTTTCGAAGATGAGAATGAACCCGAATGTCCAGTTCTCAAGTATGAAAGGGTCTCCATATCAGAGAGTGAGGAGGACATCAAGCTGTCAACAGATCTGGCTGATGAACAGGCAGAGGAACCAGACCCAAACCATCTTCCAAATGTCTTAAATGGTCATGGTGAATCTAAGGAGGACAATGACCTCCATAATGGGGAACCAGCAGGTCTCACCGTAAGCGAGGTGAAGAACATGATATTGGAGGACCTGCAAGAACCTGTGGTGGTGTTGGATCAGAACCAAACTAAAGCAGAAGAACCTGTGGTGGTGTTGGATCAGAACCAAACTAAAGCAGAAGAACCAGTGGTGGTGTCAGATCAAAACCAAACCAAAGCAGAAGAACCTGTAGTGGTGTTGGATCAGAAGCAAACTAAAGCAGAAGAACCTGTAGTGGTGTCGGATCAGAACCAAACTAAAGCAGAAGAACCAGTGGTGGTGTCGGATCAGAAGCAAACTAAAGCAGAAGAACCTGTAGTGGTGTCTGATCAGAAGCAAACTAAAGCAGAAGAACCAGTGGTGGTGTCGGATCAGAACCAAACTAAAGCAGAAGAATCTGATGAAGATGAAGTGTGTTGTATGTGTGGAGGTCCAGTTTCCAAAAGCTCCGGTGAACAGGATGCTGACTGGTTGTCTGATGTGAACTCAAATGACAACAATAGTAGTTCAGACTCGGTAAACAGAACCTGTAAACACAAACCAAGTGAACAGAACAATGAACTGAATGGAACTGTAAGTAATCTTGAGAACGAGGCAAAGGAGACTAAAAGTGTTAGCAAAAATCTTCTTATTGAAGGTAAAAGCACGTCGGAAAGTGTGTCAGACGCCATGAGGGAGTTTTCCCACAGTACAAACGGTAAAAGCCAAGATCTGGTTTCAGACAACATGGTGCCTGGGGGAGACAGGAATAAAAGGCCGGTATCAGTAATTCCCAGTGATGATGTAGATGTTCCAAAACCTGAGGTTTCTGTGGAGCCCCATCCTGATGTCAGCATCAGTGAGGGAGATAAGAACTCCTCTGCTTCATCTTCAAGGATGTCCGGACATCACCCTGAAAGACGCCCGGCGGAGCTACGGCTGTCTCTCAGCGTGACTCCGCTCCAGCCCGCACCTCCTCAGCGCTCGCTTACAGAGTCCGATACAGACACAGAAGACACCTCAGAGGGCCACGGAGAGAGATTCAAGTCGAGAAAGGTTATTTTTCATTCTCTCTTCACTTTGACCTAGAAAACAGAGTTTGGTTTAATGTGTCGACCCACAAACAGAATCAGTGATATCAGCATATACAGGATGTGTTTTAAGGTCACAACCTCCTTTTCTGAATGTAGTTCACTTGAGTACATTACTGCAAATGATCTCCTGCTGTAATGAACGGATACAGTAGCTACAGTATCAAGTGTTTCCCTGGCTAACATTTCCAGAACGCTGGCGAACATTCTCTAAAAGTTCTCTCAAAGTTATCAAAAACAATTTTGCAGGGATGTTAGTAGAACTTACTGACTTTTGTTTTGTTAGTAGATTTTTGCTAGCGTTAAATATGTATCAAAAATGTTATTCTTAAGTCGTTAGTTGACTGTTTAAAAATGAAAACAGAATTAAAAAATGATTGAATAACGTTCTTATAACTTAAGCAATAATGTTAATGCCTTTAAAACCACTGGACGTTTTGAACGTTTCTAGAACTTAACATTTCTAGAACAGAATTAACATTTTAAATGTTTTAGTCGCTTAATTGAAATTTATGTGTATTATTATGAGTATTTTTATAATAAAATCTATACAGTTCTGTAATTGATACATTAAATTTTAACTGTCAGATCATTTTTACACACCTTCTCCTATACAGCAACCTCTGCATTTATATTTAATGCGTTTGACATGCCTGTTTAACCACAGCCACTTGCGTTGCATTTAAACTACAGTATACATTTTCATCGCTGCGTGTTCTCTTACGGTTGAACTTCTGACCGTGTTTTCACTCCATACTCCATGTGTTTGTACAGGCCAAAGCAGGATCTGCACACTTCCAGGAGCAGAACCCCTTTGACAGGCACCCAGGAGAATGGGGCGCCGTGGAGCCCGAATCCCCAGCTGAGCATTTTGAGCTCATTAAGACAGATATGGACTTCAGCGGCGCTGGTGCCAGAGAAAACACAGAGACCCTGAGGTACTGATCTATTGTTAGTCTCCCACAGGACCAGCTCGAACCACAGGGGAACCTTCTGTTTTCAGAAGGATGTGACCTCACCCGTGTGCCTCTTACAACTCTTGTACATTTCCTTAAAAGTCCTCCAATAATGTTTTATTTTGAGACCTCCGATACGTTTCGCAGTTGCCAGACGGTTCATGCATTGTGTGTGACTGATGCACAGGTTTTGATCTTGTAGCGCGATGTGTTCCTTAAAAAAAAAAGTCTGTTTTTCATTTAAACAGGCTGAAGTCATGACACTTTTCTCTGGCTGGGATTCAGTTTGTCATGAATGAATTAACTTTACCGTAACTTATGCCCTTGTACGGTTCTTTAGAGTTCAGCTGAGCAGATGAAACGTGCCATGTTTTTATCAGCCCTAATGAATTTGTCTCTCTCTTTAAAGGGAAGGGGCGCTCACAGACGCCAGCCAATCTTTAACTACTGCACTCTCGAGCAAGATCGTCGACACCGACGAATCAAAGGTTTGTTAGTGTGAGAACCGCAGTATCCGGGAGATATTATGGTCTCTTTGATTGGACCAATAATCAGCCAACCAGAACACCCTAGCAAACTTCTCAGAAGGCCTTAGCAACACCCTAGCAACACCCTCGCATTATGATGAAAATGTAGAGAAATTTCAAGTTTCAAAATGTGAAAGTTCAAGTGTCCTCATTAACAGTTTGAATGAATGATTTTCTAATCACTGAATCTGTGTATGAACTGTGTGTCTTGTGTCGTTTGATAACACCAGTGTGTTTTTGTCACCAGGGACAAAATGGAAAAGCGGTAGAAGGCATCAGAGTGGACAGTACCATTATAAATAAAAGGTAACAACATTCATCTAATTATATAAATAAATCTGAGACCCTTTTAAGATACACCTAGTCTTCAAAACAAACCTGAAGAATACACCTAGTTGTTACATGTTTGGTCTTAATTGTCATCATCAATTAAACACAAATTAAATGGTTATTAATACACATTATCTTGTTTTACAAAAAACAGTCAATCCCCATTATTTCACCCAATGCGGTAATAGTGTCGGTTAGTTTTTAATTTAAAGGTGTAATTTAAAATGAATTTAATCTCAGTTGACTCAGTGGAGTGTTTGTATTGTTTAAACTGGGCGTCGTCTTTGTACCTGTTCATAGGAGTGTTGTTGGGGGCGTGTCATTGGGGGCGTGTCATGGGTTGTGTTTACGCCGCTTCAGTGTTTTCAATCCTCAGATGTACAGTGTTGTATGATGTCACTGGTGATGTCATTACTAGCAAAGTGTTTGCAATCAGGGTAATATCCAGGAGAAGGAAAAGACCTGTTTTGCACGCCCGCATGAGCTGTTTTCTTTAAATACGAGCTTGAATTCTAATACTTACGTGTGCTTGTGTGTCGCATCACAGCTTGGAGAGCAACACTGCATCAAGTCCTGAAACCTCAACTGACACAGCCTGGTCTGATATCTACATCCTCTTGGTGGCTTGGCTTCTGATTTACTGCATTTTCATCCTGCCTCAGATGGACTCACGGACGCTTCCCAAACTGCTGTTCAACATCGATGAATAATTGAAATAACACGCTCGCATTAACCGTCTGATTGTGAATCTTATTGGTCAGCTGGTCTAACAGGAACGAAAAGCCGTGACCACACGTTAGATCTTTACAAGAGCAAAAGGACCGGACAGTTGGCGTTACTTTGGTGAATTTTGTCGCGTTTTATTTCGTTTTATATCCGCACACAGAGGCTAAAGGAAAAAGTGTTGTTTTTGTTTTCGGTTGGAGGTTATTGGTAATCGATTAACTTCTACTGGGTAACCTTTGGATCTATTTTACCTGCGCCTGACTAGAGGTGCACATGCTACGTAACGTTTGGTTTATTTATAACGCTTCTGAAGAACATGCTTCATGGCCTTTTGTGTCGTTTGTGCGTATACTATATGAAGACAAAAATCACCTGTAACTGTTCATAAAAAACAAGTGAAGGCTCTTCGTACGCTGTAAAGCTCTTACGCTACACGTTTTTTGAATGTATCTTTTAAAGCAAACACGCCACACCCCTTTTTATTATATAATGTGCATTATATATCGTCATATGAAGGTTCGTCAGCACAACTAGATGTTTAGATAATATTCCACAGAGTTTTTAATAAGATGAGGCCAGGGTATTTATGTTATATATTATTAAAAAGATCAACCATACAGGGCTTTACTAAGTTATGTAGAAGCTTTCATGGTCTCCACAGCACTTTGTAAAATTCAAGACAAGAACTGCCAAAGATTCAGTGATCTGAAAACGACCCCTTACACGACAAATGAACAAACAATACAGTTTCCTGTTTCTTTCACGATCCTTTCTGCGCTTATTTACAGTACAGTATGTTATGCTTTTCACGAAACATAAGAGCACACACTCAGAACACAGTTTTTGGTTATCGTACACATTAAGAAATACAATATATTGACTGAATTTGTAATGTTTTTGGAGACTGACAGTTGTCTGTGGTGTTTTTAAGGTCTCTAGGCCGATCTAAATCGGATTTATTTTAAGATTGTGGGACATGTAATAAATGTCTTTAAAATGAAAACGCTCCCCCGTTATTTTTTCATTCGAAACGTATAATCCCAAAACCAGCACAATAGCTGCTAGTCACATGATCATGGTGAATGACGCTGAACTATGAGCAAAGAGACTGAGAATGGATTTTGTCACTTCACATAACCTACAAAACTCAACACTGCAAACATGCCAAACGTTAGACTGCGAGTCTGCATGAGAATGTATGTGAGAAATAACGTGTGTCTTTAACATTTTTAAAAGCCGACAAGTGAATTTCTGTCCTGCTTTTGTAATGGAAATGATTCGTGTAAAATGCACTGAAGTGCAATAAATGATATATACTTTGGTTGTCGCGTGTGCTTTATTTTGTCCTGGTTAATGTTATTGTGGTCATGTTTTGATAAAACCTTGGGCTAGTTTTGCGTTTAATGCTTTCAAACGGTTTCTCATAAACGCCACCAGATGGACAAAAGTAAAAAGTAAAAAAGGAATCCAAATGATTAAAATATTAAACTCATTTATTTTTTTAACCTTTTAATAAACGTCTGGCATATTAGGTGTTGTGTGCGAATAGAATAAAATACGTTTTATTAAAGTAAATGATCAAGTTTTCATTATGGAGAACTAAATCTGCAATAATTCAAAATAGAAAAATGTAACTGTTATAATAGGAAAATAAAGGAATAAATTACTTAACAAATTTGTTTCAACACATTTTTATCCTGGGTTTATTTTTGTTTTACCTTTTCCCTTATTTTCTGTATATATATTTTTTTCAACGTTATGTTTTAATCATTGATATTTTATTTTGGCGTTTATTTTTATATTTATTTGTTTCCATAATTTCTATGCACTTGATCTGGTTTGACTGGGCAAATGTATTAACCTCTAGCGCCACCTGCTGGCCGTCTTGAATATTACGTCTGCTTACGTTCACTGTTTGGGCCTTCACGTCTCCGGCATAATGCTGGCGAAGCTCAGAGAAATATAATCATCAAATACATATATATATAATCAAATAATCATTTCTCTGCTTAAACTGGAAGTGTTTATATTTGTTATTAATGTGACAGATGGTCGACCAACAGTTAAATAAATGTCATTTTAAATCCTTAACTCTGCACCTGTGAAACTAACAGGAGAAACAAGCTGAACATTCCTGTTGTTTTGAAAATCCTCAGAGAACATTTGATGTTATTTCAGCCTGTTGATCCAAAAGTCCACAATCTGGTAAGTGCGTCACGATTCAGCGACTAGTTAAATATGGTCTATATTTATTATTGTATATGTGATATTCCAGTACTTTATTTATTGTGTATTGTCACATATTTTAATAACGGGAATACATCGATCACTCCTTCTGCAACCTTTAAAAGTGTTTGTATATTGAACGCGCAAACAATTTATATGAACTGAAGCAATACTGTCGCATCTCCAATGCATTAAATTATCTCTACAAAAGACAAACACTGGGTCGATTTCTTATCGTTGAAAGCTGCAATCTGTAACTTTTGCCTCTCTGTCGCCATCTCTGTATGAAACATAAAATTGCAGATTATTTTACACTTTACATAATTTTCATTACGTACGTTGAAGTCAAACGAAGCCAACCTGACGTTTCCCGGGAAATCGGACCCGACATCTTAAATTATAAATCATTATTATAAACTTACAGTTGTGATTTGGGGTAAGATAATGAGATCGTGTTAAACACTGAGCAGATGTACTTGCTAAGTAACAGGTTTTTGTTCATTTTAACCCAAACGTTACAGATTGCAGATTTAAATAAAATTTCCAACCAGGTGATTCATAATATCAATAAGTGTATACATTCTTTACCAAAGTTAAAACTGTAATATTATATATATATATACATTTTATGTATATAAAAATGTATGTATAAAAAAAATGTAACATTTTTGGTATACGTCATATATAATGTTAAAAAAGTTCTACTAACTTTGTCAGAACTTTTAGAGAATGTTAGCCAACATTCTCCAAACATTCCCTGTTAGCTGGAGATGCATTGATGGCAAATCCAACCCCAGAGAACGTTTCGTAAAAGCCCAGAACATTCTCTTGAGGTTTTATGTTGAATGTTCTCCTGGTTTCCGGCAATTACCAGTACTGAACCTCGTGTGCTTTCTGCTGGACCTTCATCTGAGGTTTCTGTGCCACTGTTTGCCCATCTGGCAGCTTACAGCACTACCAGAACATTCAGTTCTCTCCAGTTAAGTTCATCTTTCATCACCAGTCAAGTTAAATTAACTCTTTTTTTACAAACACGTTTCTCACATTGTTCCGTCCGTACGTTCTCTCATAGTTCCGGATCTGGGAAAAAAACACGGTCAAATTTGTTCTTTTCCAAATTTTTTATTGCGTCAAATGCGTATGAATAGATCCATACGCAGTTTTCCAACAGACACAGCAACAACAAGTTCGGTTTTGAAGTCTATTTACTTACGACAATAAAAAAGTCAATGTAATTGTTTACACCTTATTTGCATAAGCCTCTAAGTATTGCACAAAGTCAGCGGTTACCAGCACACTATATTAATCTATAGTCCTCATAAAGGCAGCCGGACATGTTATCATCTAATTCGTATCGCCATAAAATTGGATTTATGAAAAGCAGTGTCGACGACTAAATAGCAGCATCGCAAAATGAGCTTCGAAAACTAGAAATGAATGAGCTCCTGTTTTGGCATTAAGCAGTGACGCAGAAGCGCAGGTCAGCACAGACTACAGATGGAAAATCACATCTGAATTACAAACAGCAGCATTGCAACCAGAGTTTCTGAATGTGATTTCTACTGTAGCACAGTAATCTGACAGTAAATAAATGCACACGTGTGTGTGTATTTGATTGTACTATTTGTATATACCTACATAAAACTGAAATATCTATTAGACCGGACTAAATCATTACCGCTTTGGGAGAAAAGCTATACAAAGCGTAAACACTGACTACAATATAAAATATGACTCAATTAAGGGTAGGGTAGGCCATTTCACAGAGGCTAGCAACAGCAAGCTAGCATCGAATAAATAAGAACCGCCCTCTCTTCAGAGTGCTGTCCTAGGCCACGCCTCGTCCAAAATACATGAAAGCATACATAGTTTGACAGGCAAGTAGGACATCCTATCATTGTATTCAGGCCGAATGCAATGATTGGACGGACATTTTATGGTCCTGTGCCTTCCACAAAAGATATATATTGATATAAATATACTTAAACCACTTGATTGTTATCAAAGTGTGAAGAGACGTTTAACCAGCCTTTGAAGCTTAAACATGAAGCATTTCAGTTTTATTTCGTGGGTTATTAAGTCATTTTGTAATTTGTGATGTGAATCTTACTGCATTCCCAACGTCATCTAACCTACCGAGCAGTGAGGCACGTCACCAAAGCAGAACAAGCAGTATTTAGGCTTTTAAATGAGGCCTATTAGGCCCTAAAATTAGGCCCTATTTTTTTTATTTAAAATAGGGTAAATGTTTCCTAGAGGTTTTTCTAAAGTGCGGGGGGAACTATTTTTTCTGGAAGTCATTTCCTCTCAAGCTTTCCGGAGTTGTTTTCCGAAGGCATCGTACGACGTGTCCATGTGTTAAATAACCTCTGAAACATAAAGGAAAATAAACGTTCACCTTTGTAATCAACTGTATGACATCTTTCAAATATCTCATTGATTAATTAGCCACGTTTTAATTGATGTCTCTACCTGTTTGCTGATGCGCTTGCATCTTTTCCAGACTGGAGAGAGGGCGGAATGAGCGACGTTCCTTGAAGGCGACGGTGGGAATTCTGTCCTCCTCTTCCGTCATCTCGAGCGTTGATGTTCTTCCAGGACCTGGCAGCCTGATGACAGACTTCACGATCTCAGTGGAGAGAGTGTCCTTCACAGATGAAGGTGTCTGCAGAGCATGAGAAGGTGAGCTGTTCCTCACGGCCTCTAGATGGTGCAGCAACATGATGCATTGTGAAACAGTCTTACCTTCTCTTCAGATTCAGTCTTTCTGGTTCTCTTCATGATTGCATCTAAGCGCTGTTGGGGAGGAATGTACAGCAGATTATGCACATGTGTACTAGATGTGGGCCGCTAGCGTGGCGAACTGTTCTTAGCTAAAGGTTAAAGCTATA
The DNA here is from genome assembly GCA_036877585.1 of Botia kubotai. Lineage (NCBI taxonomy): Eukaryota > Metazoa > Chordata > Actinopteri > Cypriniformes > Botiidae > Botia > Botia kubotai. The sequence continues at coordinate 6,507 of JAZGTI010002698.1, read as the reverse complement.
AGGTTAGTTGCACCGTTCTGTGCGTGTACCTTCTTTCTCTCTTGGCGCTCGGCCTCTTCTCTCTGGAAACGTGATTCTCTTTCCAGCCTCTGCTGCTCCGCCTGTTCCCTCAGACGAGCCTCTTCCTCTCTCTGAGAAAGACATTATAGAACGTTTTTATTAGGACTGAAAAACCACCTAAGACATGATATTGTGTAGGCTTGTATTAACGGTAGGAAATTCCCTAAAACTGACAATGAACTGGTCATAGACATTAACTTTTATTTTAATTAGAAGTCAGTAAGAGATACTGTGTGTGTGTGTGTGTGTGTGTGTGTGTGTGTGTGTGTGTGTGTGTGTGTGTGTGTGTGTGTTTTAAATGCACTAGTTAATTTTACTCTGTTTATATACCTGTTGTCTAAGCCTGTTTTCCTCCTCCATCTGTCTGCGAGCATTCTCCTGCTCAGCCTGAAGTCGCTTCTCTTCTTCTCTCTTCTTCAGTTCCTGCTCCAGCCTGAAGGCTTCTGCCTCTTGTCTGGCTCGTTCTTCTGCTCTTAGACGGGCCATTTCCTCTCTGGCCCTTCTACAGTTAAATCACACAGACGGACTCAACAACTGTATGGATGCAGGTGGTTGCCAGGGTGTTGCTAAGCACTTACTAAGGTGTTCTGAGTGTTATTTAGTGTATTTCTTTGTGGTTTCTGCCTGTACCTCTCCATCTCCACCTTCTGTCTGTGTTCCTCTTCCTCCTTCTCTTTCTGAAGTCTTGCTAGTCTCCTTTTCTCTGCCAGCAGGCGTGTGGCCTCCTCAGGGTTTGTGGTCCAAGCAGAAGATCTGATCTGGGCTCCATCACCAGTCTGACTTGGTCCTGAGATTGGTGAGAGACATTCCACAATAACATTTAAGTAGTTAAGTAGTAATTTAAGTAGCGTCTAGGGTTAAAGAAATTAGGGTTCTTTGACTTGCTAGGGTTCTCTTGTTGGTGCCAAATCGAGCTCTGTTATGAGTTCCATCTTTTCTAAGCAATTTGGAGCTTTGTATTGTTGGACCTCCAGTGCTGATATTGTGGAAAAATGTGTCTGCTAACCGTTAAGAACTGGAGAGCCGGGTGGTGGATTCAGAGCAGCTGGTTTCAACTGGGCTTGTTCGTCCTCTTTAATATCTTGTTGTAGACTTTGTGGAGCTGTTTCTTCAGGTTGTTGAGGGTGTGGAGAGAGTTCACACTCCTGCTCCACATCCTCTTCCAGAAGTGGAGGCAAGCCATCTTGTTTCGGTAAAGTGTGTCTGAGATGTAATCTGTTCTGAAGACTTGGAAACAAGTACGTTTACATTTATGCGTTTGGCAGACGCAACTTACAGTACATTAAAGTTATACATTTTGTCAGTATGTGTGCTCCCCCCGAAACCGAACCCACGACCTTTGTGCTGTTGTGGGTTCGGTTCCCAAGACGCAATGCTGTACCAACTGAGCTATAGGAACGTATGCTATAGGAAGTTACATGAAGAGAATGAGTCACAAAGACCAACAGTAGGATTCAGTTGAGGGCGAGAGCGATACAATTGCATTCAGTTTTACTGCCTGTATTGCTCTTTACAGAGACTAAAACATACCCTGCAGCTGGTGGTCCTGCATTCTCATGTGGATTTGTGTTGTGTATGGGATTGATTTCAGCTGTCGTTTGAGGTTGTGTCTTCTGGTCTTTTGCCTCAAAACCACCTTTTGCCACCTGAAAGCCAGTCCAACAATGCTAATAAACATCTGATATGCAAAACCCTGTCACATCCCAGCTGACTATTTTAGGTTGTAGGAACGTTTCCCTAACATATCATTAAGTAACAAAAACATTACAAATGTTATTTTAAAAGTTTTAGAGGTTCTAAATGTAACGTTAAACAAACATTCTCCTAATGTTACGGCAAAAATGTTTTGATAATGTTGACAGAACTATAAGGGAACGTTAGCCAACTGGGATGGTACACCATGATTATACACCATGATTATATTCAGACAGCTAGTCAGAATGTCTCACCAGCTCTCTGTTGGCGGATCTACGGATGGTGACGTTTGGACCTGAGCTGGCAGGTCGGTTTGCTGCTTTCCCACAATGCATCTGGGGCTTTTGTGTGTTGCCGGAGTTCGTAGAATGGCAGGACGCTGAACGACGACAAACATGAACAACTAAAAATATGTGGTTGATTTTATAATTTAAAAAATAAAGGGGAATAAATGAGTGCCGAGAAATAAAAGGTGATGAGCCAGACAAGGAGAAAAACGGGAGGCAAAGATTTATTACAGCAAATAGATTTAGAATTTCCCCTGAAGTTCATTCTATTTTGGGTGTCCTGCAGCAGTACCTGTGTCTCTGGACAGACACACAGCACTTCTGCTCCGGGCTAGATAGGAAATGGTCGGAGTTTGAAGACGAATAACAAGCTCGACCTCCCATTGGCTGAGAGAGCGACGTTTGGCTACAGAACAGCAGAAAGCACAGAGACTAACAGGAAGTAGCGAGAAAGAGTTGAGGAAATAAATGCAGCAAGCCTGGAAAAGAATTTTAGTGATTTTTTAAATAAAAATTCACCGTTTTTATTGTTCTGGGTGCCGTTGGAGGACCGCCGGGAGCAGTGGCCGAGTTTCTGTTTGGCCTTCTGGCTTTTCTCCAGCGTCCTGCGCACAACAGATTCGTAACGCTCCTGCAACACAAATGGAACACGTTGTTCTCGTGGTCCTGTGCTGCAGCTGTTTGTTTTTCATCATGACTGCAAAATCTCCAGAGCTTTTCAGATCATTTTTTACCATTTAACATGCTTTGATCAGAGCTACAGTATAAACACACTGATACTCAACCAGTCAAGGTTTGATCACACTTGACTGAATGTTTAAATAAAAGCTTTCGCTTGTTTTGTGGATATTTACTGATTTACAGGCAGTTCAAATACAGAGCTGTAATATATCGCATGTAAAAACAAAGCTCAGATCATTTGGTCTTGAAAGAAGAATTAAGAATTTAATTGAGAATTCTTTGAGTTCAGATTCAAATCAAATCAAGTTTGAACTGCACCCTTTGTTGCCTTTTTTCTGATCTAAGCACAATTTGAGACGTCGTTGAGATCGCTTCTGAAACTCCACAGGAGACAGACGTACGATTATGATTTGTTTCTCGGGTGAAGACAAAACTCTGCACAACATTTAAGCAAACGTCTAGGAGAATATAAATGAGGAGAAATAATTGAGACATTACAGAGATCTTTTATGATTTGTGTGTGTTATGAGCGCTCACTCGTTCTTCTTTGAGTCTCTGTCTGCGTTTCTCATCGACCGCCTGTCTTCTCCGTTCCTCCTTCTGTCGCTGCTCCTCAAGCTTCCTCCGGCGTTCCTCAAGGTGTTTCTCATAGAAGGTTTTGGCACGTTCTTCTCTCGCCAGCCAGCTGCGCTCGCGCAGGGCTGCAGTCCACACACACGCCACAGAAAACAGACTCATCATTCTTCTAGTTGATTAGTAATATAGATGTTATGTGTTCAGACGAAACTGACTACCCAGCTGTTTTTGGTGCGCCTCTCTTCGCTCTCGGGCCAGTTGCAGTCTCTCGTCCACTTTCAGTGGATTTGATTCTGTAAAATACTAGACGTCAGAAAATGTCGGCACCGTGTGATCAGTTTAATCATACTGCTATAAATAGCTAAAAAGTGCTGGATCTGTTTGACAAAGACCACTCAGAGACCCAGCTAACAATTTTAGGTTGTAAAAACGTTTCCCTAACGTTTCCATTCAAGTCACAGAAATGTTAAAAATGTTATTTTGAATGTTCTAGGAACGCCCAGTTTGTAGACATTATGTTAACGTCACTGCTTGGTTATAAGAACATTATTCAAACTTACATTCAAACTTACATCAAAATACATTTTTAATTTTTGTTCTTAAATTTTTGTTTTGTTCTGTTTTTATTCCATAACAGCCTAAGAATAATGATTTTAATGTGTTACTAACGTTACTGCAAGAATGTTTTTGAAATAACCGTTAGAGAACATTAGCCAACATTCTGAGAAAGTTCCCTGTTAGCTGGGCATGTAGAACTGAAGGCTGGCATTGAATCTTCAATGACATAGTTTCCATGGCAGCAGGGAATGTGAGGGAAGCATCTGAGAAATGGAAACTGTGGCTAGTTAATGGTAATATGTGGCTAGTTAATAATATCAGTTACAGACCTGCAGTGTTTCCATGTCTTCTGTTGATAATCATCTGTGCTGATTTCATGTGAGGTTGAGCGCACAATATTTTCTTCTGTTCCAGGATTGTGGCTTTCAGGTCAGAGGTGAGATCTGAATACAACAGGAAGATACTGTAAACTTATTTGATCTGCTTAGCAATTAAACAGTTAAGAGCTGGAATCACAAACACATTTGTTGGTTTCGTCTGTGAATATTAGGCAAATTCTGCTTGTTTTAGTACTTTTTAAACATTAACCTTAACATACACCTTCAGACGGGCGAGTTAAGAGACGATTTACAACATAAAGTTGTAAAACCGTAAGAGTGAGGAGCGCGGATTATAATAGATGCTTTCGCGCATAAGATTTTTTTGCTTATTCAAATTTTTTCTTCCTGGAATGGTGCTTCCTGTAAATCTAAATTTGTAAATTGTTAACCGAGTCATTTTTAATCCTGTGTTAATTTAATCCTAGATTATCATGGTCAATGTTTAGCATTGTTCATGCTTTACTCCAGGTGAGTAATTTATACTGTAAGTGGCACCACAATTTCAGAAAATACTGACAGAATACTGACTGTGCTTTAAACCCAAGGTTAGGAGTGGCTTTAACCCAGGGTCAAAAAGGTCCAAAAAATAACTCACGGTTCATCGCAGTGTTAAAGGCCTTTTAGTCAAATTGATAATTGGGATTTAACAAATATGTGTTTGGCCTCCCTTTTTATGAAATATTTGTCTTTTAAAACACCTTTATAAATCCAGTTGATTAGCCAAAAGGCAAATATGAAGGAAAACATGAGTCTGTCTCATGCCAGTTTTGAGTTTCTTCTCTAAATACAGCCAGCCTGAGGCCTGTACACAACTACAAAGACAACTTTGTTTCACTGTAGCTGTGTAGAACAACAAATTCAGCGCCTGACTGAGGACTACGTGCTTACTGTGAACTTCTGAGGTGAGCGGAACACACCAGTCATAAGGTGTGGATCTTAAAGGGGTAGTTCGGCCAAAGATGAAACTTTCTTGTCATTTATTCTTGCCGTTTCAAATCTGTCTGACTTTCGTTCGTCTGTGGAACACAAGAAAGTACATTTTGTGGAATGTTTATTTTTCCATACAGTGAAAGCTGGGCTGTCAGTCACCTAAATTCTGTGTAACGTCTTTGTGTTCGGAACAACACAAGTGTGAATGGTGACAGAATTTTCATTTTGGGGGGAAATCAGTAGCATTTTTTTTTATCTAACGGAATTTAATGGATGCAGTACCTACGTAACCGGCATCATTTGATGGCATGAATATTCATAGTCGTTTGGTGTGAGTAATGAAAGTCGACATGACAGTCATTGGGGAACATTACGTAACAGACTGTCTACCGTAGGATTCTAACAGAGATGGACCCTCATAAAGACCTTCAGCACAGCTAGAATCCGTACACACACACACACATACACACACACCCACACACACACACACAAAGCCTCCTCAATATGTCACCAGCTCAGCTAACCACGTACAAATGCCATAAGCTCTATTACATAGTACATACAGTATATCGAAGCTTCTTACAGCTTTATGAAATAGAAGAAGCATAATATGTGTCTTGATTATGTCATCGAATACGTTACCGAAATGATCACATGAATGTTTCAGGTGCATTTTGGGTTGCATACATGCGGTCAAAGTTGCACGCAGTGTGTTTTGCATTAGCAGAGTTAGCAGGAGAGATAAAAGAGCCATATTCAGTTATACAAAGCATGAATGCGAACCACACATGCAGCAAGCTTACAGTGTAAAAGGCAACGAATGCTCATGCTACAGCAGCGGTAAGACTGATCACCAACCTCTCTGTTTCCTCGCAGGATCGCGCATCTTCGGCGGTCCCTTCTGTGAGATGATGGAGAGACCCAGCTTCTCCACCCTCCCTGCCTTCCTCCACTCCCGCTGCTGGTCTGCCAGGCTCAGCTGCGCAGGCATCTCACTGATCAACGCCTGAGCTGCTCAGAATCGCTGTGTTTTCCTGATACATGTAGAGCGTCTACTCCTGTTCTTCCTCTGTGATAAAGTCAACTCCAGCTATCAGCTTATCGCTGGATCTCTAACACAGAATAGGCTGGCTAACAAAGAGAGGGAGTGAGAGTGTGAGAGAGAGAGAGAGAGTGTGTGTGTGTCTGTAAGAGAGAGAGAGAAATTCAGCCTTGGGGAAATTTGTAAGGGGTTAATTTGCTAGATGGACTGCGTCCAGCACACATGCCCACCCAACACAATCAGTCACCATCCATATGGAAAAGTGCACACACACACAAAAGAAACCCACCCTGAGGAC
>JAZGTI010002697.1:23671-34870 GCA_036877585.1 Botia kubotai | reverse complement strand
ACTACACATTGAGTATGTGCAATCCCTGGGATCGAACCCATGACCTTGGCGTTGTTAACGCCATGCTCTAACCACTGAGCTACAGGAAAGCTGATAGCTGAAGTTCTTCTTTATGCCTCTCAGCACAGTCATTTATTAATTCTTAATCATTGCTTATATTTTTGAGTTCATATGTTGTTTTAGTGTATGTTTTGAATAAGTATGTTCTGATCTTTGATCCATAATTCTGAAATACATACAGCTAATTCAGTATTTACAGCTAATTACAGTATAAACACAGAGAAATATACTGGGAATTGCACCTGTTATTTTGATTTAAAGGAAGTAAAAGTGGTTTACCCTGTCAGCAGGGGTGATTTTAGACAATCCTCTTCAATCGCCCAGCCTGAAGCTCTTTGTTTTGTTTCTTTAAAATATCTTCCACCGTTTGGCACCTTCGCAAGCTTTTTTGTTACTTTCTGAACACGATCATCTGCCAACCGCCTTCCATCAAGAGGCTCTTTTATTTTTCTTATTTGTCACATGAGTGATTAATCGTCACTTGACATGGAACTGGAAGGCATGTCGAAGCAGCTCCTGTGAAATTTACAGGAGTTTTCTCCTGACAGGAATTCTGACATGAGGTTACTCTCTGTCAGAGAACCATTTACAGGGGAGCCATTTACAAAACAGTGTTTACACAGTATGAGTGTAATTAAACAGCCATTACCTGTAAGTGCAAGTATTTGTATGATGAAATTATTGTATTGTTGGAGCATTTTGTTTTGTAAAGTGGCTTGCGGCCACATTCTTTTAATGTGGGAAAACGGTAACCGGAAAAAAACGTGAATGTGAAAGATTAAAGTCAATTACAGTGAATTTGCAGTGAAGATTTATGTGTCACAATATCTAAAGCGATCTGAGGGTTATGTGGTTTATGCCAGCAGGCACGAGAATCTCTGTCCCATTATCTACAGTAAAATAAAACCCTCCATGTGTCATTTACCTCCTCTCACCAACATTAGCGTCATTTTGACGTGACGCATTTACTGCAACAATGCATTCTACAACGCAGCCCTCATTTTTCTCTGTCACACAGCTATGAAGCATTTTGTAATTTCTGAGCAGATTTGTCCTTCCGATTAGGCACGTTTTGTAGAGTAACTGGTATTTTTAGTGTTTGACTATGTATTACAAAATGATTTATGCTGTCATTGTCATGCTGTGTGCGATTTTCAGGTGGAGATAAATAATCACTTTGTGTTTGAGTCAACATCAGATAATGATACCTGCTTATTTTTCTTTCTGCTCCCATTTAAAGGTACACTCAGAGATATTTGAGTGACATCATAAATTAATGAAACATATATGCTATCTGCAGAGCCAATCTGCTATTTGAGGTGTCGTAACCCTCATTGCAATGGTTGTAGAAATGCAAATGTGTTGCTAGAACATAATCTAGAATAACATTATAATGATTTCAACATTATTTCCACTAATAAAACGATACATTAATAAAATTCAGTCCATTCAAGTCCAGACCATTCAATTTTCCAGCTGAATGGGGAAGGACTAAAAACGTCCTACCAAACGTGTTTCAGTTACATACACCAAAATAAAATATGTATTTTTTTTGCAAATGCACATGCGTCATCTTGATTAAGCAGGGTAATAAAGATGTTTGGTCTTTGCCAATAAGGCAGTTTACAGTTTAAACTGATTTATTAAATGTCAGGACTGACTTTCCTACACTCACCGTTTTAATTTGTTCATTTATTAACAAGCGCTCTGTCTTTTCCTAACTTTCTCCTCTTTATCTCAGTCTCTGAAGTGCCTTGAAAGCACACAATGAATGATATGGGAATTCATAGTTTTCTTATCAAAACTCTGGAAGTGATTAATTGACTGACTTTCTACTCAAATCAACATGGGCCATATTAATTTCTTCTGTCCTGTTGGCAGGTGCTAATGACCAGAGGAGTGATGAGACGGAAGTGATGAGACGTGAAGAACAGCACAGACTTCATCAAGATCACAGTCTTCCTGAGGCTATCAGACAGAATCTCCAGCACTCTTCCCCAATGTGACGAGTGACACAGCGTCTGGCCACTAGTAGGTGCAGGTAAAAAAACTTCTGCTTACTAAAGACAGTCTGTTGGAGACTGGACGATGGCTGGCACAGCCTCAGATTAAAGTCAATCTGCAATAGGAGCAGTCAACACTAAGACATTTCAAATTAGTCAAAATTAAGAAGTGCACTTTGTCTTTCTGCCATACTGTGTAACAATTGTATTTAATTATTTAGAAAAATGTGTTTAATGTGTTTTGAATTAGACTAACAAATATTTCATGTGAAACATGATAGGTTATCAAACACATCCACTAGTTGTCTCTCTAAAAAACATGGGATGTTGAGACACTTTAAATGTATGCAGACATGCAGTAAAAGGAGGCGATGAGGGTTGGTGGTTTTGCTCAGCTTCTGTGTGATTGGCTGACAGCTGCAGCTCTGTCATGTCCAGCGCTGATATCAGAGGTATGATAAGTCCTGATTGGTTGTCTGTATCTGCATTAGTGTCTGTTTTCCATCGACTAGAATCTCTCATTGTTCATTGTTCCAAATTGTTCCAAAGTCCAAAGTCCAAGAGGGTAATCCAAAACGTGAAGTCCGAAACCCAAAGTCCAAAAATCCAATCAGCCAGGAGCACACGAGAAATAATCCACATCGGAAAACCACCTAACAACGAAAAACAATAACCCACGACCCGAACATACAAAAACCTAATACAAAACCCGGAACTTAAATACACAAACTAATCATGGTGACACAGGTGATGACAATTACCAGAAACAGGAAGTGAAGACGGTGACGACAACAGACAACAAAAGCATTTCATAATAAGATTCGTAACACATACAGCTGTTGTGTGCTTTCCTCATAGACTCTCAATGTAATTGCATTTCTGTGTATTTTTGTTGTTTGTTTTTAAAATGTGATTGACAGAAAAATTATATTCTGTGATAATTAATAGTCATACATGCTATCAGTAGAGTTTCGAATCCAAAATTTTCCTAAAAGCAGCTGAAAGCTGTAATTAGCTCTGATGAAATAAAGCACAATCACTTTGCTAAATGTATATGGAAGTGTGTATGATATTCATAATTCATAACTATCAGAATGGTTAATTGATGCGTGAGAGAACCTTAGTGTGGATGATCTTCAATATCATACCAAACCTTAAACAAGAGCATTAAACAAGAGACTATGACAAAAAAGCAGCAAAAGCCATCATTAGTTAAAGAGAACTGCCTGAAGTAAAGAGTATTATAACAAAATTTGAAGAACAGAGTATAGCTCACTTTTTTTGTACAGAGTGCAATAGTATAAACCAGTGATCCTTATTCATATAGTGCTATGTTTGTATCACATCAATATTACAGTAATATCTAGTGTGATTGAATTCATGCTAAAGTGCCACAAAGGGTTCTGATCTAAACAGTTAGTGAAGTCTGGTTACTCGCACTGGTTACTGTTTCATTGCTGGGAGACATTACTATTACTTCAGTACTGAACTTGGCACAAGGATTTATATTACAGCAAGTAATGTGATTTGCTTTATTTACTGTCTTTCTCTCTGATGAAAGAGAATGAAAGAATTGTAGCAGTCTGGACACACAGAATGATAATGACTCTGCTGTAGAGTCTCAGACACAACTGGACAGTAATTTCTCTCTGACTTTCTTTAGAAGGGAAGTTTAAAGGTGGTTAAGAACCCTCTTGTAAATCTAGTGAGGTTATACAAATTGGTGATGGATTGCTTCGTTTCGTTTGAGGTGTACTCTTGATTTATTCTTGATTACTTTTGTGTTGAAACAAGTAACTAAATAACAGCCAAGGCAGTCAACAAAATTGTTTTCAACTGATTTATCTATTTAAGCAACTTTCAACTGATTATTCATTTAAACATAATCCTACAAATACTTATCTTTCACTACAATACATTTTCTCAGGATCATAATCCAGAATTTTTTTACTGTTCACATGAACTTTGGGGAGCTTCTGCATTCTGCTTTGAATATCTGAGATAATCTGATATTAGGCAGTATAATGCAACAAGCAACACAAATTTGACAACAAATTTGACAGCAAAACTGATTAGAGGTGAATGTCGTAGCAGAGATGTGTAGAGAGAGAGTTACAGTGAGAGAGAGAGAAGGCAGCTTTTAAAAGGATTTTGTCGGTTATTGACTGGTTACTCTCCACTGATAATAGCCATTTAAAGATTAGAGGCCTGCTGGTGAAAATCAAGGCCTTCATTGTTCTCCTTATTGCATTTTGGCAGATGGGGGCTGACACAACAACACGCTTTCTCCCTGTGGGCAGCCTTACTCCGCATGGCTCTCCATCAACAGCCATTCTATTGAACCAGCCCTAATAACTACCCATGAATAATTTATCTCTGTACAATATTAAGGGCCGAGAGGAGGAAGAGCACGATTGAGGAAGAGGGAGGGGAGGTTTACGCATGATGTGCGTGCAGGTGCCAGGTTGGAGGATCTTGTGGTCCACCCTAAACGCTCCCAGGGTGACTCTTTCCCGGAACATAGCAAGCATTCCGATCACGAAGAAGAGGAGATAAAATATGTATTCATTAAGTGTCAGTCAACTGATCAAATGAGAGTGATCCATTAGAGGCTGGCCTACGTGGTGGTGAGCAGGGCTAATGTTTCCCGGTTCTTCGGAAGGACGAGCAGCTTTTAGTGGGTACCGTGGTGCTGCAGGGAGTAAAGCTCGTTATGTAGAAAGTTTAGTTGGCTGGCTGGTGGAGTGTGCTGTTTTATTAGGGGAAGGGTACAGGACATCTAGAAAGACAGAACATCATAATCTTTATTATTTGGGAATTGTGGCCTGAATTATGGGAATTGTCTGAGTTTAGGTCTTCTAACTTTTACTCAATACAACTTGAGTAATGAGCCCATTCATACCTGAACATTTCATATCAAACCCCTGTAGCTTCGATAATAATATGAGGGTGAATCTCACAAAAAACATTTTTACCACAATAATAATAGAAATGAAAGACATGATATTTTGCACAAAACATTTAAACCCATTTTATTATTTTTTGCATTGTGACAATATTTTCATGCATGTAATGTGTCTAGATGTTTTCTCAATGGTGATTCTCTGAAAAATATTTTTTACTGTGCTACGTAAACAAATGCTGTTTTTTTACTGTTTAAATTAACGTTAATTGTTAAGCTTTCATGACATGAGGAATTAAATTTTGTGTAATCTTTTGACATATAGCGGTCTTGGTATCATTAAATACATCCTGCAAGTTTCATATCTTAAAATGCCCCCCTAATTGATAATGAAAGCATTTATTTAATCTTTCTCTGAAAAAAAGGGAAATAGCTGGATTTGTGACATCACAAGGTAGATTAATTTTGATGACCTGTCCCAGAGCAAGATAATGTCTCAGGTTACGTATGTATGAGACAGGGAATGAGACGCTGCTTCATGGTTTGTGACACCATGAGGAACACGCTGGGTCTGAACACATGTAAAATGATGCCTATTTATCTGGTGAGATAAGTTATCACATTACCTCGGTTGTGACCACCAAAACAGTCTTACAGTAAAGTCTTTCCTGTTTCGACGACTCATGTGGAGGACAGAAGGTCTGAAGCACCACCAGGTGACTGGCAGTGGCAGGCACCTTGGGAATATAGTCTCTTGAAGAAATTCAAGCACTAAACCACTAGGACAGTGATCTGGGTCAACATGGCATTGCTCACATCATGACACAAAGAGCTGCCACTTTAGGGCATACAGTTTCCTAGTAGAAGGAACTCTGGAACTCATAATGGGCTCCACAACCTCAGTTTACAGACCAGCATCTAAGAGCAGGCTCCCCTCAAGGGCCAGACCCACAGATTTCAAATTTTTGTCCAGGGGTGAAAGATCGATACATTAGGTCTGAGAACCAGGTCAGCCAGACTGGTGCTACTGGTGCTGGAGTAGATTAACTAGTAGACCAAAAGAAATCACACTGGCTGCTGCAGACATGAGGTCTACAGCCTCTAAATCTGGAGGACTGTTAGATGCTGGCCTAGCTGAACACTGCTCACAGTGGCAGAAATTTACTTTACACGTGCAAAAGACAATTGTGCCTGCATCATAGTCCCAATTTACCCCAGAAATGTAGTTCTCTGCACTGGAGAAAGCAGGCTTTTTTGGGGTTAAGTCTCAGCCCTAAGCACCTTATATGAGCTAACACAACAATCCTGTTGCCCGCAGCCTCCCATCCTTCTTGGGTACTATAAAGTAACAGCTGTTAAAGCCTAGATTTCTCTTTGGAGTGGGAGCACATTATATAGCCCCCTTCACCAAGACAGTCTCTAGCTCTTTGGCCAACAGTAGGTGCTGCTCTCCCAACACCACAGTCCGCAGGACACAGTTGAAACGAGGAGCACAAGATGCAACTGTATTTAATTGCTATGGAGATAGATTTGGCAGAAGCTTCCACACTGCCAGAAAATCCAAGAGAGGTATCATCCTCTGTATCTACCTGCCCAGTATCCTGAATCAGACAACTGGCAGGAGATGATTGGACAGAAAAAAGAGAAAATCGGACGGATAAACTGCAGAGTGCTTCTGCCTCCCAAACACCTGTGGTGTCACGGAAAGCATAAGCACCCAGAGGGGGATCTGACATGAGATGTTGACATGCACATAAACCCACCTTATGGGGCTGGCCCCCAGTATTGTGCTGTGGGGTCAGGTTTTCTTTATTGCAGCTCTTGAGGAAGGCAAGGTCCTTAGATCACATTTCTTCTTGGGCTGCGAGGCCTACGTTTGCTGCCTGGCTTTCTGCTTTGCATGTAAGCAGAGGACAATTTAAAAAAAGATGGACCACCTGATGCCGCAGATGCCTGGCCTTAGCAGAAAAGGAGCTTCTTGAACACCTCTGACTGCGTTTTAGCCTCACAGTATCAGTCAACAACAGAGCTAATGGTAACAAACCCTGAGGAGCAATCTAAGGGTGTCCAAAAGGAAGGTCTTATCCTTGATACCCAATAAGTTGAGCCACAGGTACCTCTCCATTGCTTTGTGCTTGGTGGCACGTAGGGCGAGATCGGTCACTCAGCGGAGCTCCTGAACCACATCTGGTTCTAATCCTCAACCATGGCCAGGTATTTAAACCAGGTACACCTGCAAAACTGCCATTGCGTGCAAAGACCCACCAGCCTGACCTACTGCCACATAAGCCTTGCTTACTAAACTAAATGCAAGCCTACATGAGCTCGAGAGAAGGCATGTTTCCTCTACAACGATGCCATAGAATGGCAGAGATAGCCCACAAGTGTCTCTTTCATTTTAGGCATTGCCACATATCTGTGCTTGTTGAGCTCCACAATGGAGGAATATTTACTCGCAGCAGGAGTAAACACACAAGCAGACTATGGATTCTTCCATGACTTCAACACTTCAGTGTGAATGATGGGGAAGAATCAACGGTTACGGTGGACAGGCTGTTCTCAGTTGGACAATAAAAATCTATCCTACAACCTAGATCTAGTCATGTGCTGCCGTTCACCTGGCCACTCAAGGCTCAGTTTCTCGACAGCACAAGAAATCACCTCAATCAGCTCCTTGAATGTGGCTGAAAGAGGAGGCTGATCTGATCTTAGCCCCACCTGGCTGACAGTCATCAGATCGTCATCTGACCCTGACAGCATGAACTCATCATCCAGCTTCTTACTGCTTTCTATCACTAATATCTTCTTTTTCCCTGACTTTTAACCTGACTACATGGACAGACAGATGGACTGATGATGTAATTATACACATTGATAAATTAAACCTGATGGTTCCTAAAGGGAAACACTCAAATCTGACTTTTTAATCACAGGACTAAAAGGACTAAACAGTGATGGAAAAGAGCGTAAATTACTTAATTTTGAGTGTTTTGGCCAAAAAATATAATAATGTTATAATAAAATTGTTATTGTAATTATACCGCAGGGAATAAAACAAAATAAAAAAAGCCATTAAAGACATAAACCATTAAAGAACGTACAACAAATACTACCTTGATGTATAAAATCTTTATCATTTATCATTATTTTTCAAACGTTCAGAGAATAAGATTTCTCTGCTTCATAGAAATTAGAATTGGGAATGGGAGGGTGTCTAGTTGTCATCAAAAAATATCAACTATCACGCTGCTGTAACGGAATAGGGTTTGTATCGACAAAGTAACAATGACGGAGGAGTGGAACGAGGAGTAATAAACAGAAAAGGTATTTAATAACGTGAACAGGTATACAAACACTAACTGTTGAACTAAAACTCAGACGTAGGAACATAAAAGTACAGGAGCGTTAACAGAACATAAACATCCACAAGGAGCCACAGGAATACACAGGAGTACACTAACCATTTATTCACAGGAATCCACAATAACCGACAAACGTGACATCAGAAGGGAGAACTTAAATAGCAATACACATGAATGGAAAACAGGAAGTAAACCAAATAAGGGAAAAACGGAACAAAACATAAAACTAAGAGTTTGGGAAACTGTGACAGCTGCAAAACAGTGTTTGTATGTTGTAGTGTTATTAAAGACCTTTTCTGTTAGTTATGCAAAATAGTGTTTGTATGTTGTAGTGTTATTAAAGACCTTTCTGTTAGTTATTCCTCATTCCGCTACTTTGTCATTGTTACTCTGTCACTGCAAACTCTTTTCCGTTACAGAATAACCGACCAACAAACTAAAGTACAGTTGCATTTTTTCCTTTCCGTTTTCTTTTCCGGTTTTTGAATTTTTAGTTTTTTCCCTTTTTCGTCATGGACCTGCTGCCTCCACAAAGTGGCAGAGCTATGAAGAGCTATTTTTTATTTATTTTTATTATTTTTTTTTATTATTTTTTTTTTTTTATTTTTGCCTATGACTACTCTACGTGTGGTGATCTCACCTTAATGGAGGTATTTTGGTGCGGGCTGGATGAACTTCACCGCTTTGTCATGCCACGTACAAATCCTCTGACGCAATCGAGAGGTGGCACTCCTCCTCGGCCCTATGACCCAGCGGTTCCACTGCGTCTTCCAGCTCCTTCGTTTCCATCGTTGCCTGTCGGTCCACCAGCTCCACCAGGCTCCCTCGTCCCTCCGGCTCCGCCTTGGTCAGTTGTCGTACCCCCATCTCCTCTGGACTCTGCTCCTCCAAGCTTCACCACGTCACTCCATCCCACCGGCTCCGTTGGGCTGCTCCTTCCCTCCAGCTCCTCCTCAGTCCTCCATCGCTCTGGCTTCGCCACGTCCCTCCGGATCTCTGCCTCCAACTCAGTCGCCAAAGCCTTCTGCTCCACCTTGGCCCTTGGGATCCTCGACGTCACCCTGGCTCATCAGCTGTCAGTCTCCACCTCGGGCTCTGCCTCCTTCTGCTCCTCAACCTTCGGTCTGCCCCATGGAGTCATCGGCCTCCCCTCCACCATGACTCCTCCCTCCGTCAGTTCCAGTGTTGGTCAACTTCCTGGGTGTGTTCTGGGTACCATCCTGTCCCAACTCCGTCCTGTCTCTACTCTGGCTCCTCCCTCCATCAACACCACCCTGGCTCCTCAAGTCTCCACCATGGCTCCTCCCTCCATCAATGCCACCCTGGTCTCCTGTTTACATTCCTCCCAAGCCCCAACCCTCTTCCTTTGTTGTGTCTTCTACAGTGCGAGGAACCGCCGTCCGGGAGGGGGGAGTTCTGTAACAGTTCCCGAACTCTTATTTTGTAGTTTCCTGTATTATTCCGGTTTTGCCTTATTTGGTTTACTTCCTGTTTTGTTAATGAATTAGGATCACCTGTTTCACCCTCATTTGTACTCCTATTTAAGGTCTCCCTTGACTTGTCATGTTTGTTGGTTATTGTGGTTTATTGTGAGTTATATTCCTGTGGATTGTATTTACCGAACAATGCTTCTGTACGTTTATATCTTCTTCTTTGTTTTGAATTACCATTAGTGTTTGTATGTTGTAGTGTTATTAAAGACCTTTCTGTTAGTTATTCCTTGTTCCGCTCCTTCGTCATTTTTACTCCGTCACTGCAAACACTATTCCGTTACACTTACAAGATTTCATGAGATCATACGGCCCCTAAAATATAATCAACACTGTTAATCTATAGTATTGTCATTTTGAAGTAAGGTTGAATATTGTTATCTTTCCTGATAGTAAATTGGAGCATCACCATGTTTATTTTTGAGTCTTTTTTTATTCATTTCTGTAATTTCATAGCATCCAGCATCTGGTGACTGCATGCTGGAATTATGTGGCCAATGGCAAAGCTATTTTCATAATTCCAAATGATTTAAAATTTAAAATGCAGAGTGTTTGATCAATACAATTTCCTTGTGGTCCAAATTTAGAGAAATAGTGAACAACTGCAGAAGACCCCTCAAATATTCATTATGGACAATGAAGGTTTAATTGGTAGGATGCAGTGTGGAGAAAGCTTGTTATGTTTCTACCCGTGGAATCGTTCTCATATATTTAATTAAAACTCCAACACGCAGGTCAATCTTCTGATTTTTCATAAACATGGATCACAGAACTACTTTAAAGTTTATTGCTAAACTGTAACACTCCTAAACATGAATTAATTGTTCAGTTTATGTCCTCATTGTGTCAATAACAGAATCTTTCTAGAATGAGCAGCAATTTAGTAAGACTCAAATAAACTAACCAGTTTGGGGATGTCCTCATTTTGTAAAAAACGCTATAAATATACAGTAAATAAAGTTTTTGTAATTGTAAAAATGCAATGTTAGGTTATAGTGTTTATAATTAGCGTTGTATATAAACAATAGAAATCTATGGAAAGCCCCCATTTAGATATATAAGTAAAGTGTGTGTGTGTGTGTGGTTGAGTCAGTGCCCACATTTCACTCTTACAGCAGTGAAAAGGAGCTAAACTTTAATAACTTTAATGGAGTCCAGCCAACATATAGACAAATAGCCTTGGATCTCATCCTATAAAAACATGCCAACTGTCCACAACTGGCATTATTATTGGCTTTTCACATCCAAAGGAAATGGCCCCAAATGACACCATTTCCATGCCAGTAACGCCATATTAGAGTCAGATACAATTAACTCAAATCTTAGAAGGTCTTTTAGACCCACAGACCAAATGACTGTCTTAGTAAAATGACAAAGGGGGG
>JAZGTI010002697.1:9357-23666 GCA_036877585.1 Botia kubotai | reverse complement strand
AATGCAGGTGCCATTGAAGTCAGCTATAGTTCTGTTATGATGAACACCACTAAAGCAGAAAGAAACTTTGCATGTCTCCTGTTTGCAAACTGGCACCATGACTTCTGTACATGCTGTCAATCAGACCTGCAGACAGAGAGTATCATGTGATATATAGCATACAGACAGACAGACAGACAGATATAATCTGTTAGTTTATGTATTGAATTTTCATGACTTTTGATTACTGTTAAGATAAAAATAAAACATTCTAAATCAGAACCTGCTGACGCTCTATGCCAAGTGTTAAACACAGCGTAAAAGATTTAGCAGGAATAAGTCCATAATTGTAAATGGAATTTCATACTGTAGAATTTTTGTTTATAATATATAGGATAATCACACATCTGAACAGAGTTCGTATTTTGGAAAGTCCAGCTTTGTACAAAAGCAGCGAGTCACGCTAATTTAACAATGCATTTTGACACACAAAAGGAGGGTTCTTAAAAAGTGTAGGTAGTGCCTTGAGACATCATTCCATGTTGTATTAGAGAAGCATAGAAAAGAGAGAGAGCGGGAGAGGGGGGGGAGAGATGAAGACAGAAAAGAGCAAAGTGTAAAGTGAGAAAGAAAATGCCTGCAGGGCAGAATGGAAAAGCAGATAAGCACATAGGGGAGGAACCAGCAACCAGCTTCTTCAAAATGAACCATCTGGGTACATGAAAAAAGAGAGCGGGTGACAACAAACAAAAGAAGCAGGGTGCCAGAGAACACCCGACCCTCCTCCAGGCAGGCGCTTGACGATTCTCCTAAAAAGGCTGTGTCTCCCCAGGGGCTCCTCGAAGAAGCAGAAAAGCCACAGAGCCCTGCAGGCTGACAGTCATGTAGGCTAATGGCCCAGGCTGAGTGGGGCTGTGTGCTGTGTAGTGTGGGGAGTGGATTACAGAGGTAATTAAGGTTAATGATCCTCCCTGCTCTGATCTGTGCTCCACCACCTTAGGCTACATACAATCGCAAACACTCAGGCAGATTCGAACTTCTCCTGCAGAGCCACACACAGGTGGATTCATTTCTAGCACATTTAAAACGCACCACTGAATAATAGGATAATAATAGGGTAAAAGATCTGTATGCCAACAGTATGCCAGTGTGTCTAATTGCAACAGGTTACGTTTCTAAAACCTTCTTATTTACAGTGCCTTGCAAAAGTATTCATACCCCTTGAACTTTTCCACATTTTGTCACCTTACAACCACAAACTTAAATGTATTTTACTGAGAATTCATGTGATTGACCAACACAAAGTAGCACATAATTGTGAAGTGGAACAAAAATGATACACGGTTTTCAAAATTTTAAGCAAATAAAAATCTGAAAAGTGTGGCGTGCATTTGAATTTAGCCCCCTGATACCCCTAAATAAAATCCAGTGCAATCAATTGGCTTCAGAAGTCATCTAATTAGTTAATTAGTCCACCTCTTTGTGTAATTTAGTCTCAGTATAAATACACCTGTTCTGTGAAGGCCTCAGTGGTTTGTTAGAGAACACTAGTGAACAAACAGCATCATGAAGACCAAGGAACTCACCAGACAGGTCAGGGATAAAGTTGTGGAGAAGTTTAAAGCAGGGTTAGGTTATAAAAAAACTATCCCAAGCTTTGAACATCTCAAGGTGCACTGTTCAATCCATCATCCAAAAATGGAACAAGTATGACTTGAGACTGGGAAGGAGATTTACCTTCCATCAAGACAATGACCCTAAACATACAGCCAGAGCTACAATGAAATGGTTTGGATCAAAGAATATTCATGTGTTAGAATGGCCCAGTCAAAGTCCAGACCTAAATCCCATTAAGCATCTGTGGCAAGACTTGAAAATTGCTGTTCACAGACGCTCCCCGAATGGGCAAAGAAGAAGAATGGGCAAAGATTTCAGTCTCTAGATGTGCAAAGCTGGTAGGGACATACCCCAAAAGACTTGCAGCTGTAATTGCAGCGAAAGGTGGCTCTACAAAGTATTAATGCAGGGGGGCTGAATACAAATGCACACCACACTTTTCAGATTTTAATTTGCTTAAAATTTTGAAAACCATGTATCATTTTCATTCCACTTCACAATTATGTGCTACTTTGTGTTTGTCCATTACATAAAATCTCAATAAAAAACATTTAAGTTTGTGGCTGTAATGTGACAAAATGTGGAAAAGTTCAAGGAGTATGAATACTTTTGCAAGGCACTGTATGTAAAATGTAAAGCTCCTCAGAAAGTCAGGATTTCCAACCTGGAAAAGTGCAACTAAACTTTCAGAAATGATCATTAAGTATTTGTTTTTAAGCAAATATAGTGTATCAATGAGTTACACATTACATTATAATAATAAGCTTAAATATTTAGTCAATATTTGTTGAAAAATATGGTTGATATTTGTTGACGTGTCAGATATGATATATAATCCTTACTTTTAATGTTTGTACACCTGCAAGACAAATGCTAGCCTTAATAGCATAACTTACTGTAATTTGCTTTCTAGGAGAAATCTTTCAAAGCTAACGGCATTTTTTGTTTTTTTTAATGTAAAGCAAATGTGAATGATAAAAGCATGGTTGGGCCTTATGGTGCTTATCTGAAAACTTTACAGTTCATCTTTGCAGTGTTGTTCATATTCAGTAAATATAAAATATGTCATTCTTCATTTTGTTTGTTTTTTATGGCTATTCAGTCAATGGAAACAGGTTGGTTTAATTTTAGATCACAAGAGTTTTGATGATAAAAACCTGTAAAGTTTGGTTTAATGCTGTCTCTAAAAACATACCTTGCTTTTCATATCTACTGTGGAAGGAATTGATATAAATAGATGCCATCATGATAAGTAATGTTCTCCTTGTGTAGTTGTAATTATTTTTTCACAGTCTGAATCTTCCATTTTCTAAAGCAAATATGCGATTAAATAAGAATGGGGAATTTCCATGGACATAATGTGTGGCATAAATCATCTTAAATGTAACTCCTTCCATCTAATTGCTCTGCTTTGTGTTGCACATGTAACAGTAGGCTGCCCCCACAGCCTACTCTTCACAGTATAAACTGATCAATTGAATAGGACATCAAAAAATGAAATTTGAAGAGCCAATTTTTCCGCTCTTATCTGTCTTTGAAATGCCACAGTAATAGCAACAAAGTGGTTTTTACTCAAAAATGCAGTTTTTGTTGATCAAATCAGGACTCAGGACAGCACATTTGAGTATGTGAATGACAGGACCAATCAGACATAAGTGAATTATGACCCTGTTAAACCAGGTTTTAGTGCCATCTGAAGCAGACACATTTTCTAGCTTTTTCCTGTAATTTTTGAAAGCCTTTCTGCTGTAATAAAATATCACTTTTTCCAGCTTTTATGCATTAAACACCCATCGTCCTCTTGTCTCTGCTCAGATGATAATCAGATTGAATCTGGCTTCCTCTCTACCCCACCCTCGGTAAAGATGACACGGGGCCTATGAACTGGACCGCACTGACCTCTTTGTGTTTATCAAGTTTACTCAGCCTGTATTAGCATTTTCACCATATCAGCATTTAAGTAATCAGTATTGTTACTAATACCATGTTAGGATTCTTGATACCAACTGCAAAACCAAATTGTGGTTTAAATGCTAGTCAGCTAATGCTACTTGAATTATTCAAGTAAATGGCCCATAACAAGTAATAAAGTAATAAATTAAGAGGCTGTGTTTTTTACTCTTTTTGTCAATATTGCTATTTGATTAATATTAATGATGTTTGTCTATTAGTACCACAAATCTACACAAATGCATATGTCTGCATATGGTCGGTGTTTTGACACAAATTAGATTTGTCCAGGCTTGTTTGCATTTACTTAAGATAAAACTGACCCTGATTACAATAGCACTGCCTGAAGGTGACCAAGAAATGTCAAGAAAGCATTCAAAAGCATCTGTTGTCATTCAAACATCTTGCAGAGTTAAGAATTTAGTCAGTACTTTATATCACAGATATTTCACAGAACGAAGCAACATTTCTCAAACCCAAGAAACTGCATTTTTTTAAATGTTCACCCATGAAATGTTGTTGTATTATAATAGAAGAAAACTAAAATGTCTTGCATCTTTAAAAATATATTAAAACATGTAGGGAACAGAAGTTAGAATGCCCCATAGCATCTAAAGCAGTACTTCTGTGTTGATGAGGATTTTTGCAGGGAGCTCTAATGCCCCATCATGTAGCTCTTACCAATAAAGACTTGGGTTCAAGTCCCACTTACAGTATATTGCCTTGCAGTCCTTTGTTGCATTATAACTTGGTGCCTAGCCTCAAATCAGCTATTATGGCACACCAGACACGTCCAGTAACGATGTTTACTAGATTTTGATGTCCCCAACAAGTTTTTACTGGGCAAGTACACAGTATTTCTCATAAAACACAAACCCCCCGATGCTATGCACAATTATTTCACTGTGTAAATATGATGACAGGTGACGTAGTAACTGATTGAAAATCACTGAAATCCAGCTGTGATATTATTGTGATATTGGCAGTTAGGGCAGTCATAACTGTCTGAAAATGAGGAAAGGAGGTGATAAAACAGGATGAAGAGGCTTGTAATGAGGACGTGGAGGCGTGTTGATCCATTTGCAGCGTTTTTAATTAAAATCGTCAAAACAGGCAAAAGTCAAAAACCAGCAAACGGTGTAATAGAGAGAAGGCAAAATCGAAAACGATAAAACAGGCAAAGGGTCGGTGCAGTGGCAAACAATCATAAACAGTCACAGTTCAGGGCAGGCAGCAAACAATCAGAAACATCCAGAAACAGTCCGAACACAAAAAAACAGGTAAACAACAATGGAATAAACACTCTGAAATGTAGGCCAAAGCAATACAAGACATCGCACTGAGTTCAAGGAGTCCGGGGTTTAAATAAGCCACCTGATTGGCTACAGGTGCACCGGCAGGAAGTAATCAGCCCCAGATACGGGGCCTATGGGAATTGTAGTCCATATGTATGTTCGTACTCTGGTGAGGGTTCCCTCTGGTGGCGCGGAGGCAAAGCGGGAGCCTCCTCCGTAACAAGGCTGGTGATCACTCTCTGAATGACCTTATGTCTGCTACAGCTCACAACGCGTGTGAGCCTGCATTTACTGATGTGAGTGGTTTAGTGTGCATAAATGTCCTTCAGCCTCTTACAACAAGTAGACCTGCTGCAATTTTGAAGGTACTCAGGGCCAGAGACAAAGAAGGTCCATAACCAAAACCCATCCATAACCAAAAGCACCTGCTGTAGCTTCAAGGGCCAATTTATCCTCACAACATAAAACAAATGTTATCCCAGAATGCATTGTGGTTAGACTTTTTTTTTTTTAGGACCAACAGTCCATTCACTGACCTGATCTGTATACGTCAAACAAAACATGTCAAACACCACACTAGCAATTCCCACACAATGGCCACAGTAACACTCTTTAAAGAAAGGTGTTACTGTCAGCAACGGCCAGCTTGAATTAATGACAGGCAGTAAATAAAAATATGCCACATCACTGTCACAGAGCATCTCACGGGATCAATACATCTGTCAATTACAGGCTATTGTTTCACCTGGCCAAATGAAAATGAATGCATGAAAAAAATCACACACGTGATTTTAATAAGTCAAAGGCAAATATTCTTTGCTGGAAACATCAATGTAGCTGGCAACTACACTTTACAACTACACAACTAGAATTATGAAGTATAGGGTATCAGTACAGCTATAAAATTCATTATGCTCCTTCAATATGTGGCTGAAAGGTTAGACACATACACCATGGGCAACACCCTGGCAAGATTTATTTAAGTCATTATGTATATTTGCTCTGAACACACAATTAACTTTTCATTATGCCCTTCTGCAAATATGTATTATTCCACACTATTAATTTAAGTACCTTGTTTAACAATACACAGTTCCTTGAAAACGCTCTGTAGTTATTGACACAATGAAGTTTAAAGGGTAATAACAATGCAAAAGCGCTGATATTTTTGTGAAGATAAATTTAAACATGACAAGTGTCTGTAATGTGTCTCAGATACAGAATGGCAGTGAAACTAAAACACATTTACCTGCATCATGTAGTGCTCTCTCTTCCCTGAAGCAGAGAGTGTGAGGGTTTGTTTGTATGAAAGATGATCTTGGAAAGCTCCATAAATGAGCTGTGTTCACAGACTCTGAGGCCCTGAACTCAGAACAAGCTAAAATGAAAAAATACCTGCATGTTTACTACTTACCATGGTAATCAAATCCTGCTTTCAAAGGAAAAAGCTAAGTGAAAGAGTAGTTCTTCAGAGAGCAAAATAGAAGGGCTAAATGATACATTTGTGCAAATGGAAGTCCATTTCTAAATAATTGTGGTGTCTTTTATCCATGAACAAATAAAAGATTTGTATGTGTATTCAAATGGTAAACTCTTGTGAGAGCTAAAGTAATGTCTTAGGAATAATAATATTACTACACTAACTACTACACCTGACTGTTTGTCTGTTAGCCTATGAGGGTATCACTGGAAGTTTATTTTGATATTTTCAATGCTCTTTGATTGAATATTGTAATATTATCGTACATTGAATATTATCATACATTATCATACATTTCTGTAATGTTATGTAGCAGGAAATAAATAACACTTTGATTACCAATTAATACATTATTCCAAAGAAACCATGTTTTGTTTGACAAATTGCATTTTTGTTCATTTGTTCATCTTATCTCCGGGCACACCCGGAGATAAGAAACAAAATACAAAAAAATTCCCATTTACTCCTAGTTAACTTAATTACAATATTGTATTAAAATAACAATTTACATCTTTGAAAAATCTGAGATAAATGTATTGTCCAATATATTTATAGTATATAAGATATTAGGCCTGAATGGGGACATAAAAATGCAAGAATGACCCGTTTAATACTGCAAATAATTTACTGGTTCACGGAGGACTATGGCCTGTCTCACTCAATGCCATTGCGCAAATGTACAAGAACAAAAAACGCACAAGCCCCGTTAGTAATTCACCGCCATCTCCAATTAGTGTGACAACAATGAACCTTTAATACTATCATTTATCAATTATAGGAGAGAGAGGAGGAGAAAGGAAGAGTAAAATTCGTCCAGCTGAGAGCTGTGCAATAATGTGCAGCTGTGCTGTAGAATTCAGTGTCTCTTTATTACTTTGCGACAGAGGGGAGACAGAGACGTATTTCACTCATTGCTTGACTTAATGAATCCATAATCTAAATGCCATCAAACAGCCGACGGGAGATCTCGCGAGAAAAGGTCGAGAAGTCCGAATGACACAGCGCCACGCGCCACCTAATGGTGTTAGGGATGCGTTTCTGCTTTTGAACTTCCAGTCGTGTGAACTTTGACTTTGAGCTTCTTCATAATAAAGCGTGTAAGTAATATACAAATCAATACAGAAATACATGAATGGGAAAATAACTGTAAAAAATACACCATTTCAACATTTAATAACTTAAGTTTAGTTGCTTTCTTAAATTTTTAAGTATAATCGAATTGGCTGCAAAAGTAATTTGAACTCATAATAAGAATATATAAAATATATGAATATATAATTTAATATATCAGAAATATATGAATATATAATTTAATAAAATAAGACTTTTTTCATGTTTGACAAATCCACAGCTATTTATTTAATGAGCTCTATAGATATTCTGACTTTCACATAATTGTGGATTGTGATAAGTTCTCTTGCAGCTTTAATATGTGAATAAATAAGAATTTCTTAAGATTCATTCTTTGCACTGTATTAAATATCAAAATCAGCTAAATAATTATTTCTCAACAAGCGATTCTTTGCTTGAGTCTGTGTTTTCCTACAGAGATTTGTGGTAGTCAATTTATGATCTCTCTTCATCCCTCTTGTGGTTATTGACGCTCTTTTCATCGACCAGCACAATATTGAAATGCTTCATTTACTGTCGTCATTACCTCATTAAGTCAAATATCTTTCCTGCATGCTCCTTTTCCCTGAAACACTTCAGTTTTCTTCTTTCAGACATTTTATGATTTCCTACATGCTACAGGCTTTGAATTCACATGTTGATGGCTTTAAAATTACATTTTCTCTCTGATTTTCCTCTTTTTCGGTTTTGAATTGTCTCTATCATTGGCGATTCTGCCCATTTACTCCTCTACTCAACTGCGGTAAGTCCTGTGTTTACACTGTGGTGAAATAATGAGAGATAGTGTGTGTGCCTGTGTGTTAGGTCAGACTGGGCAACTGGTAACCCAACCCTGCATTTTATTGAGATGTCCATTAATCCTAGCTCTCTGCCCATGACCTCTGACATCGGCTGACCCCTGCACATGGTGTTGCCGGCCAGAGGGACTTGGGCACTGCTGCATGTCTTCCATCCCGACAGCGGCAAACCCTCTCCCATTGGAGGATCATTAAGCGAGAATCTTAAATGAATGCCGGGGGAGAGCTTTATCCACACAAATACAGCCATAAGAAAGAGGCTTGGCTTTCATTTCAACAGATAGCATTACATTAGAGTGAGCATGATTCAGCTTTTAATTGCATTCGTATAACTCTATAGCACATCTTCATATGTTCACAATTGTGTTTTGCGCTCTCAAACAAATGCCTCTTGGAGTACAAATCATTCCAAATTGGAATTAATTTTCAAAGACCTTTTAAGAAGACGAATATGAGAGCTGCTGACTTTAAATTATCAATTTATTTAAAACTAACTATTTAAGTCTATCATTCACCAGGTTTCTTGGCCTAATGTCTATTAAAATAAAACAAACTCTTCACCTGCCACCAAGAGTCTAAAAAAGCCATGACTAAAGCCATTGCTAAAAGCCATTCTGAAAGCTTGTATAAGCTTTTGTTATATATTGTTGCTTTCTCACCAAAAGAGCCAGGTGCGCTGAAAGAAAACACCTGATTGGCTTACAATCTCCCCTCTAAGCTATTGTCACCTATCCGAGCTCTTGTGAGCAATTACCTGGCCTGTCGGAATCTTAGCTGAACAGATTGAATTCTGATTGATTTCTGCCCAGGAAAGAGGAGAGAATTTAAAGGTCTTCTTTTTAATTGGGTATTTGGTGTGTGCTGATGTGAGGAGCTTGTCTCTCCCCAGGGATCCTTTATGGGGCAATAATGGCACTGAGAAACAGCCTGGTCTGCTCTCTCCTTGGAAGGCCATAACCCCACATTTGTCCTGAGTGCTTTTCTATTATGCATTGATAGCTAAGCATGAATCAATAGGGGAGGGATAAGAAAACCCAGGAAACCAACTTCTTAAGTGTAAAATGCCTCTTAATACCAGAGCTTTCAAAGAACTTAACCTGGGCACTTTTTTCTGCTGCATGTCTTTGAGGCACTGATATTTTGTTCAGCATGACGGAAGGTTCAGGGTACAGTAAATGCGTGTCATAGCTGCACTGATGGGCTGTTTTTGTTTTTTAAAGATGTCCAGCTTACACACGCATATGCACATTTGCATAATGGCAATCAAGATTTACCTTAAACATTATGATGAAAAGTGCCGATTGTGAAGGTTTCACAGTTTTCAGGAATTGTAGTTCAGTGACTTTTCAAGGATTCAATAAATGAACAAATGAGTAAATCAACTATTTAATTCTAGTACAATTCTAAGTACAATTCTCACAAGTGAATAGAAATTTATTGTATTTATATACAATGCTCACACATAATTACCCTTAAAGAGGGTAAAAAAATATTTTAAAAGTACACATTTTATGATGAGTTTATATTTCAGAAATAATTTAACAAAAATTTGTTTAAATGCTATATTTTTTTTAAATCTCTGAATCTCACAAATACATATATCCACTAGGCTGGCCCTCATAATCTTCATCATCTTCATTCTCCTGCTCCTTGTCTGTTATTATATATTCTCCATTTTTACTTGGTTGAACATCTTTGCTCAACTGAGATCCTGGAAAACAACGAGAAAACTGACATCAACTTTACAGATACTTTAAGATGTGTCATAAATATAGAAGCTTTCAAAGGGAGTTGGTCATAGGCAATAAGAAAACTTTTTCTCTGTAAATGAAGATTAATAAACATTAACAGAACAATATTAAATAATATAAATTAATAAAAAATAAAGAGCGGTGCTTTTAGAATGAACAATTTTTAGTAAGCTCAGCATTTTCACAAGTGCTTTTTAATTATTTTGGCAAAACTTTACAGTAAGGTTGCGTATGTTAACATTACTTAACTAACAATGAGGACTACCTTTACAGCATTTTTAAAGTTTCTACACATACTAATCAATTTTTTACCAATAAAAGTTCACCTTAGTTAATACAATATGAACTAACAGAAACAACAGTGTGTTTAAAAATGAATATTAACCAATTCATAAAGCCAACAGGCACACACCAATGCACAGAGTATTAAAATATTCTGTTTCTATTTCTATTTCCTATCATCTTTCTGTTTTTCTCCACAGTGTCCTTCGGAATCTTAATGCTTAGCCTGTAAGAGAAGGTGTGTCCTATGTTCAGAGTCACCTTTCACTGCCACCTATCCCAGAGTTCATAGCAGTGAGGACATTCCGGGAAACGAGGATGGGGGGCAGCCGCTGTTGCAGCAGATAAGGGTCTGCCTAAAGACGCAGACCCCCCAGAGTAACAGATAACTTTCAAACAGTCACAGCAAAGACCTGCCACATAATACATAAGCTCTTACACTCCCTCTCCCTTTCCCTTCATATCTCCCCCATCTCACGCCCTCTCGACCTCCTGTCATCACCAGCTTTCAGGTTCTTGCTGGAGAAAGCCCCTGACTGGTGTACGGTTATCATCAGCTCTGTTGGATTCTCGGAAGGCCAAGTTCACCTTTACTGATGTGAAGATGATAAGCACTGATAGTCGGGTATAGCAATCGATCAGCTTCCACTGTTGGTACGTTTGCATTTTTTTTTCTGACCACGCCACAGACCACAGAGAGAACATGAATAATCTAACAGACTTCTCTCTGCAGTGTGGATTAATTCTTTCAATGTCAAAATAGGCAAAATGTTCAAATTCATCGGAAATAAATATTTATTTTTTGCATTACATGACATAGCCTGCTAAAAAAAGCCTGTCTATGCAGAAGTACATCTTTGGGATTTGTTTGAGCACGTGACTATGTGGAAGCAGCCTGTGCAATTGTTATTCTGACCTCTGACATTGTTTTCTAATGGCCTTGTCTGTGTATATGTGTGTGTTCTCAGACATACCTTCATGTGTAACCTGTAATCTGGCAGAGGCAGAAACCTCTCCAAAGGCGTTTCTGGCGGTACACATGTACACACCTGCATCACTTGGACCGACCGCTTGAATCTGGAGCCAGCCGGTCAGTTCAAACCGCCTCGGGCCTCCACGAGCCTGTCATTACACACAAACGCATCAGCGCATGTCACAAAAGCAGAACTGTTTGAGAACAACAAAGACAGAATGTGTCCATAATGTAAACCTGCAGTGAGAGAGGTCATTTGTGTAACTATGTGTTTTAAACTTCAGTTAGATTAACAATGCATTAGGAAAAGACTACCTGACCCAATCTGCCAACACCAACACATAAAAAAGTAAAAAACTCTTTTTGTGTACTTAACTAGACCACAGCCATAAAATGACTTACTATTTGTTTATAAAATAAACGGGTAAATAAATCTACTTTAAGCATTTCTTACACTTAAGTTCATTTAAAACTAGCTTATTCTTGGCAGTGTATTGTTACAGAAATCTGAGCACTTGATTGGCAAATTGCTTAAGATGCTCCCTCATTTGAAAGTTGCTTTGGCTGCTAAATGACTAAATGATTCAAGATTTTTATTTTATTAAATGTGTTATTAAATTAGATGTTTACAATTTCCTAAGAAAATTACAAAGTGTTTGTCCAGTAAAACTTACAGTCAAAGTGCTGGTTGGTTCTGGGTGATTTCCAGGGCAGTTGCTATTGTGTTCTGAGTGGAGTTGCTATGCATTGCTCTGGGTGGTTGCTAGGTGATTACATACTATACCAAGTCGAACCTAAAGTCCCTATAACATTCTATTCCTTAGATATTTTCCAAGGTCCCTCCTTCGGTATAAGTCTATGGATTGTTTTATTGTCCACTATATTGGAACTTGGGATTTTAGTTTGTTTACCTTCCTGTATATGTGCACATACCTGAACAGCCATGCTTGAGTCATCCACAGGAAAGGAAACTATATCGCCCTCTTTCCTCCACTGAATAGAGGCCAGTGGATATGATGAAACCTCACAGGAAAAGATGACATCACTTCCTTTGGGTGTGATGATGTCACGGGGAGCATAAGTGATAACAGGCTCTGTGAAATGGAAGATTTAGAATATTAAGAATATATAAGAATTAAACATGTAGACCAGCATAGAATGGAATTTTGTTGAACTAATAGTCAGCAAAAATACCATGTGTTTTTTTTCCCACAGACTCCTGTGCACCATTTGTGCAGCTTGTGTGGTTAACTGTCTCAAGATGTGAGATTGAACACTTACAAGATGCTAATCCTAAACATGATAGTGAGAAAAATACACATTTAATGGCTCACTTTTCATTCTACAGCTGAACAAATAGATTCATTTGCTCTTTTTCATGACAAACACTTTTAAATGAGGTGCTTATATTGGCACTCAGGCCCTGTCCATAACAATGCTTTACCCTGAGATCACATTTACATCTATATATACATTTACATTTACAATTGCAGATGCATTCTTACCAAAGCGATGTGAGTGGCAATTACTTAGGCTAAGGTATCTCAGCAAACAAATCAAGTACTAAGACTAAATCTCAGAGGCCTGCAAGAAAACAGCCTCAACAAATTTCCCAAACACTTTTAATATAGTTTTAGTGCTAACTACAAATTCAACTTGATTTTATTTCTATAATACTTTTCCCTATACTATACAAATAAAACTGAATAAAAAAGGATGAATATTTTAAAACAGGTAAAAATGTAATAAGATATATATTTATTATTATAAAAAGAATAAAAATAAAGAAAAACAATTATTTCTAGAAACTAGACATTACATTTCCAATATATTTATGCATTTGGTAGACAGTTTGATTCAAAGCAGATTTTGGTGCATTTAAAGTGCATTTGAGTAACACATTTTTAACCGTATGTCAGTATATGTGTTCCCTGAGATTCGAACCCATGACCTTTCCAATGCTAACACAATCCTGAACTAGTTGGGCTGCAGGAACACTTTTAATTTACTGAAAAGCAACAATACATTATAAGGAGCTACAAAAACCCTCATAGAACTCCAAAACAGTAGCAGTTAGCGTGCAGTACGAGTAATTTTGCTATTTAGCAGCATGTGTAACATGTAGGTCTATGAGAGTACGACTGGTTAGAACTTCATTTAGAGAAAGTTTAGATATACTCACTTGCCCTGCAGGGTCCGTGGTGCACCAATGTCAACATCTGACCTTTGCCCTGCGTTTGTTGGGCCCCCCGAAACTGACACATATTCTTGTATGTCTTTCCATCTGATCCACAAAGTGCTTCCTGCTTGCTGCAGACACAGACTGCCCTGGGCTCACTTGCAAGATTCCCGCGTGGAGCTCTGCAGCGCAGACCTTCAGCGCATTGTCCATAGAACGTAGATCCGGACCGGGGCTGTGGGTCACACAGTTGTCCCTCATCATTCCCACATTCCCAGCAACACCCACACTGGTCTCGAACCAGCCCGCCGGGGCAGCCCTGCATCTGATTAAAATCTGGGCACCTGTCAGGGTGGCACTTTTTAGGGCATCCCTCCCCAGGTAGAACACTCTTCTGCCAATCAACACGGCCCACATGGAAAGACTGTGATACTGAAGCTAGCATCAATACTAGCATAGCAAGTAAACAAACCATTGTGAGTGTGCAAAGTTACACTTGTTAAATAAAACAGGTCACAAAAAACAATAAATAACTGTTTTCAAAAAATGCAGTGTAGAAGGTCAAATAGTCACATAAAAGTCCCAAAAATAGTGTTTAAACTTCCAGCGGGTTGTATCTGTGCAGTCCAGGTAAACTAACTGGTGCTCCTTTTACAGAGTCAGACTTAACAGAGAAAACAAGAGTGTTCCCATCTAAAGGAGAGGGGGAGAGAAAAAGAAAAATAGAGGCAGGTCTAACTTCGGTAACCCCTCTTAAACTGCAGGGTGCCTCCCCATTTGCCCAACAAAAGTGGAAAAAGGTGTGAGCTGCAAGATGAGCAACAACCAATCAAAATGCTCAAGCGTAAACATGTTTGTTTGTGTGTGTGTGTGTG
>JAZGTI010002696.1:0-34872 GCA_036877585.1 Botia kubotai | reverse complement strand
GCTTCGGTTCTGTTTGATATTCTAACACTGTTTGTTTCAAGACACTCAGTCTGTGCTGAAAACTGACAGACCTCTTATTAAATCTCAGTGTGGTGCTTGAAAATAACTCGTCTGCGTAAATGGTTTGTGTTTATGAGCGCGGACATGATCTATTTATGGTTTCACAGACATTATTGAACTAGTTAAGAGTAACTGCTTGGATTCTAGTGGCTTGCCTGAATGCCTGGACAAGAAGGTTCTTAAAATAGGGCTATTTTCTTCTTTATCACACGCTAGCGTAATTATGCAGTCACGGAGTTACAACAGTAAGCCTCGAACCCTCTGGCGACACCATTCACCATTCTGTGACCTATGGGAAACCAGCGGCCTTTTGAGAGGCTGTTTATGGCGAGCGGAATGGCTTTTGGGAGGTGCTCCAAACAATACATCACGAAACCCCACAATGTTTTGATGTTAGGGGCCCTTGATGGTCCCTCGGGCCCCTTCCAATACCTGTGAGAACGACATGTCCGTTCCCAAAGGCTCCAGGCTGATTGGGGAGAAAATGTTCGGGTTAAGTGTTCCGAAATGTTTGTGGTTTTTAATTTGGAGCGCTTGACGAGCATCCAAACAATCTTGTGGTGGCCTCCGAAAAACATCCACGCTGGTGAAACCTGGTATGCAGGGAGAGAAGATGTCCCTAGACTGAATCCTCACCACATGGTTAAGCAATTACAGCCAGTGTTGAAGCTTGGGAAAGGTAAACATGTTGAAGTTCCCATTATGAGATTTGGCTCCTGCGAAGCCAGTAAGAATGAATGAGACAAAAGCTCTTTCAGTTCATTAGCTGTTGTTTTCATTGCTACATACTTGAATAGGAGACTGTAGTCAATGTTTTGTGGGTTAAACATACATTATAATACGTGTAATACAAGTGCAAACGGCAAGTCACTCATTCACTCAGTCATGTCTGCCTTTGCATGCCATGGTGTATTAGTTTAAAGCTCTCAGATAATCAGGGCTAATTGTTGCAATGCAAATAAATGCGCAAGTACGGCCAAAGTTAATCAGATTTACGGGGCTAATTATGTTTGCAATAATGGCATGCTTTTAAAACAGAAATGTGTATGCAAATCATGTACATTATTCCATGTTTCGTTGTGCTTAAAATATGTTTGTTAGCTCAAAAGGTTTTAGCTCGAATCTGTTGGATGCTCTGTTATTTTCTAGACCACCATCGTTTATTCTTCTTTAATGAAAGTGATGTTGTAAATGGTGCACCAAAACCAGTGACCATGAGATGGGACGTTTGTCCAGGTAGGTGTAGAATTCGTGCTGGAGTTCTTGCACAGCTGGAATTGATATGTTCTTGAAACATCGGGGGCATGAATAGATAATTACAGTGTTTGCAGAGTGAAGTAATTATCCTTCATTCTGGAAGTGAAGTCCATTGAGCGCTGCCGGTGTTGAATCGCTAATGTTGTTTAGAAATAAAAAGCCATAATGTTGGCCACAGAGCCGAGGCGCTGTAGGAAACTAGGTTGGCGACTTGTTTATTGGAGTATGTTTGAAGTTATATGATTACGAGCTACAGTTGTAAATGTGGGGGAAAGGTCTTAAAAGGAGCTGATAAAACGCGTCTATATTCACACGTTTTTGACCCACTGGCTTTGACGACAGTGTTGATTTATGCGTTTGTCTTGTTTTGCTTCCAGTCCAGAATCAAAGGGTAACAGTGGATTTGGATCATTGACTTCTCAATGGATAAAAAATGAGTCTTCTGGCCCGGCTCTCCTCTAATCAATCATCTGTCGCTAAAGCTGAACCCTGTACAATTTCTCTGGAACGCGAAGACAATGTCGCTGTATGTTCCAAGGCAATGAGTGGAATGAGTCACTATGTTATTATGGTCTAGAGCCAGCGAAGCTGCACAGCAGTGGCTCAGTCTGTTTGCGCCGCATAATGTATATCTGTTTTGCTTTTAAATGATACCACAAGCTTGCAAAAAAATGGAAAAATATTCTGGCAGGGTGTTTGCGCTAACCGTGTGTGACAGCCGGGACCTTAAGCGGAGTGTAAAGGAACTGTGTTTAAGAAAAACAAGCGGTGAATGTCAGGAGTGTGTGTATTATAACTAAACCAAATTCCTTTTGATATGTAGTTTTCCTAGGAAACTAGTGCACGCGCCTTTAGGCACATGAACCTTTGTGACAATTTGTGTAAATGAGTAAAAAGCTGTTATTGTTTCTCTGTTTTAGTTCAGCGAACCCTTTTACACCTTTTTTCCTGTCTGTTTCCTCCACTCTTACGATCTATGCCACATGCTTTGTAGAGGATTATGGGTATTTTGCAGGCCCCTGAATGCAGTGTCAGCTGGTGCGCTGTGATTGGGCTGTTGGGGATGGTGATTGAGTTTGAAATGGAGCAGGTCAGCTCCAGGGTATCTGAACAGGCTTAATGGACCTGTTCGAGACCCGCGGGGGCCAGGAGCAGCGGGGGTCACCACAGGGTCATGTTTACCCAGAGCTTTCCAGAGCGTGCCACATGCCATTCTGTTTTTCCCCTGACCAAGCAAGTGCAGCGCCGCATCTGGATGCCATTGGGGTCTGTCACTGGGGAAACCTCCCCACAATTCTGCCTGGAGAAAGCCGGGTTTCAGTACGGTAGAATGCCAAAAAATTGACTGAGGAAAAAAAAAATCTGAAAATTTTCAGAAAAGGAAAAAGTTTGCTCGTTTCAGTGTACTGTGGGGTCTTGGGTTCGAACAACCCGGTGTGCTGCTCACTGTCAGATTTCTGCAACATTCTCAAAAGTGACATATTTATAGCGCTATGCACGCTGGTTCGAGATTGCTCGGCCAGGCAGTGCCGCGTTTCATTTTCAAACCTGGCCGTATAGCCGGTCACATCTCATTAAATTTGGGGCAGCTTTTCGAAATGCACTCCAGTGGTTAACAAGAGCAGCAAAGCAAGAGAAAAGACTGAATGTGTGACGGAGGGCAGATGGAAGGTGAGAAGCTTGGCATGCGAACGGGTGCTGTGCTTAACTGTGGAGAGTCTGACACCATTAATGAATAATGAAAAAAGTTAGCCCAAAACCACTGGACTGTGACCCTTCAGGCTTAATCAATTGTTGGAAATGAAACTGGCGTACATCATAAAAATATGAACAGTGCCATTTACTAAGTTGACTTTTATGGTGTCCCCGAGGTACTTAAAAATACAGCGTATGGTGCAACATTACACTTGTGCTAACACACATAAACCTGGATGACAGACCTTCGGAAGGAGAGAAACGTTCGGTGGGTGTATTTAATCAATTTAAAGGTACTGAATTATGTGCAGACACAAATCAGCCTCTGTGGTAGTGAATGAGTTTAGATTTCTCCATCCGTGCCGAGTGCACTGGGTGTTCGGGTCTGTTTGGAATTGTGCGTATGGGTTTTTTGCATAGGATTGTAATACACAGAAGGGCTGTGGTCCGAATGGGTGTGTTAATGAAGCATCAGTGTGTTTGGCCAGTATTAGTCCAGCTTCAGTGATTCGACACTTTTAGGTTAATCTCTTCACCCGTTCCTCCGAACACATGACCAATCCTGGAAGATTTACCTGAGATTATGTCCATTTATGCCCCAAATCCTTATTTAGCATTTTACACATCGTTCTAAAACCTAAGAAACCCTTTACAAACACGGAAGGCCCCTGAAGGATCATTACCGAATCTTTAGCCCTCAATCGTTTTCAGAAATGTAACTCATTAAAGACAAAAATACAACAGACATATTTAAATAGGCAGTAGATCTGCTGCAGTTTGTTCACAGGTTAGAAGGTCTGGCATGGGAAAATGAATTACATTTAATCCCATTTTCATTTCTGCGTACTCTTAATCCCCAGACAGAAGTAATATTTTTCAGGAGATCAAGCTGAAACGTTGTTTATAATCAATTCTCGCAAGACTAGAACGAAGTCAAAAGTTTTAATGATATTTCAATGTCAAGAATGTTTTATGCGCCGGCCTATTTAAAGGGAATTAGGCTTTCTCAGAGCACAAATGAAACATGAGGCTGAGCTGAAAATCATTTCATTTACACAGGAATTCGTCCACGTCTGTCTCCTACTGCCTCAGAAGCAGTTCCTGCGGTCTGGGAGACGAGGTGCTGGTGTGCACCATACACACACTTCTTTTGTCAGGGTGCTGTTGATGTGAGGGGTAGAAATCAGTGCAAGCGAGAAAATAGGAGCGGGCCGAGGACTTCGTGGGGCACGCCGCTCGGGTATCAGGCTCTGATGTACGTGTGATGGAGTGTGAGACTGTTAAAGTCTGACCCGGCTGCAGAAAAATGAAAACCAGCTGAGAGCTGAACGCCGGCGTGTGGTGCCTGTGTGTGAGAGCTGGAAATGAGGAAGGGAGGACAGGAAAGGTGAAGTATTTTCAGATGACAGATGAAGATGGGAGATAGCAGTAACTTTATGAACTGACTTGACTTGTTAAGTGAGGAAAAGCAGATGGAGAGCGCGAGAAAAACACAATAGCTCGTTCACTTGAAGAATAGAGAGTCATGATCCGTTCACCCACACAGATAAAATCAGTATGAGTTTGTCAATATAATCTTAAAACCTGTCTTATTAATCATACGTGCCTTATTTTTAGAGCTTGAGTTAGTTAAAAACAGTCCCAAATTCACATTCTCCAGATCAAATATTTAAATATCCGTAAAACAAGAAAGGTTTGCTTTAGTAAAGTTGTGAATGAGATTGTGTGAATCTAATAATAAACCAAACTAAACTGTTGGATTAAGCTTCAAAATAGGGAGAAAAGTATTTGCTAATGGGGTGAAAAATAACGTGTTATATTTTCAGAAAAGCTCTCAGTCTTGATCTTTATCATGTTTTAAGGATGTTGAAATATTTTTCAGTGTGTCGTAAAGAGTGATTAAAAATTGTTTTGGCTAAAAGGCTAAAAAGTAATTTTATAATTCTAGAGTTTTTTTAAATAGTTGTTTTTA
Source organism: Botia kubotai (assembly GCA_036877585.1). Classification (NCBI taxonomy): domain Eukaryota; kingdom Metazoa; phylum Chordata; class Actinopteri; order Cypriniformes; family Botiidae; genus Botia; species Botia kubotai. The sequence continues at coordinate 29,888 of JAZGTI010002696.1, read as the reverse complement.
GTAGAATGTTTGTATCTTTAAATCAAGGGACAATCAAATATCTTTAAATGTCACTTATTATTATTCGACCATCATTTTACAATTTGATTTGACTTACAAAACCATGTAATTGTCCAGTTTGTAATGCAATATAGCTGGTGGTGAGTGTTTACCCTTGTGTGGCACTTTCAGAGAATTGTGTGTCATGTGGTTTTCCTGTTTCGTTCTCTGTTCCTCTAAATTGAGGCGTCACAGTGGTCATGTTCTGGTCAGCACTCCGTGTTATCGGGCGTGTCAGGTTTAATGGCACGTGGGGGCATGGACCCCCATGCTGTGATCCCTCACCACCGTCGTCCTCTGGGAATACATTAATTAGGAATTACGAGAAACAGACTGACTGCCGCTGACTCTATAGAGACGTTATACTGCCGCGTTCGTTCAGCTGATCTACAGCCGTTCAGCTTCGCTGTGTTTTTATATCCCGTTTAAAACTGTGATTTACTAAGTTCCTCGGTTACAAAATAAATCCACGCAGCTTCCTTGTAGTTTCCTGACAAACCATTAAAACCAGTTTATTTCCTGCGGCACAAAGAGCACCATTGTTCTGTGGCGATCTCCAACGTTTTACCGCCACGCTTTTTCATGTTGTCAGTATTTCAAGACGGTTGTGTATACGTTGTCCGGTGATCTATGGAGGGTCGGAGTGAGAGTCCATAACCATGTGTGAATTCTCTTGAGAAGTCTTTATTTAACGCTGACTTTAATACTGCTGTATGTTTAATCTTGCTCTCTGCTCTGCCCTGGCTTTGGCTATTAGATTTCATTTCATTTCTGGAGAGATGCCCTCAGCATCCAGGATGTAATTTCAGGACTCCGTGCATTTGGAACTCTCGATCCATCTTGCCCCAGATGAAACGGGTTTATTATTACAGCAGGGATGTAATATCAGACTGTATGTTTCCACTGCCCGGGAATAAAGCCCTGGACATGCTGTTAACCAGTCGTACACCAAATGTTAGGTGGCAGCTCTCCGGTCATCAGTGGTTGTTAACCTGTTTGTAGGACTGGATCTTGTAGACCATCTTTATCACACTGGTTTAAACTGGAAGATCATTTTAGAACACCAAACTCTATCTGCAGTTTACAAAACAAACAAGCTTGACTATCTTAACTAAAATTAAACTTCTGCTTTCGGTAACTGTCGTATGTTTTTTGAATACAGTAAGAACAAAAACAGAAATATTTTGGAGAGTACAGAAAGCTTTTTTCTATACTGTTTAGTTTTACAGTTTTTTCTGCCGTTTGTACAGTTAAATTAGTTGATCGTGTGCACCAGCTACAACATTATAACAATCTGATTTTCACACTAGCCAGATTTATAAGACGATTACATACATTGTTTGTAATTTATTATTATTTTTTTAATTGATTTAGTATAATTAGTTCAATTTGCTACCAATTGCATGTTTAACCAGGTAACTCTGTTTACCACAGTTTAACGTTTTGGTAACATCATTGGTAACAGGTCACTATTGGGAGACATAGGGTTACATAGACGCCAGCTCCATAAATGTCTTATCTCATCCAGATGTGCTGTCGGACCGTTGTTTGATCTCTTGTCAGGCCTGGTAACGGTTAGCAAGGGTCGCTCGCTCAAGGCACAACAAAGAGAGCAACGAGAGGAAATAAAGGGAATTTTAGCTGAGTGGGAAGAGAGAAAGAGGATACATATTTCGAGGAAGAGAAGTGCTGTCCAGCTGTTGGACAGCATCACTTCACACTTACCTCATTCAGTGACAGACCAGAGTAAAGTCCACAATATCCCAGCCATGAGTGTGTACAACATTCCCTTGTGTGTGTGTGTGTGGGTCACTGTCTGTGTGTGAGTGAATTATGCTTGCCAACTTCAGCAGAGGTAAATAAAGGACACTTGTTCTCTTTTCACCAGTTGAGAATTCTGTAAACTGTTGTTTGCGAGTAAAAACGGACCACACTGTAAGAACGAATTGATAGCTACACTGTGAATGCCTGCAGCTCGATCTTTAAAAATAACAATTGCTCAACAAACACAAATGCTGAAATGCATTTAGCATGGAATCACTTTGATGTTGCCTTACTGACGGTTTGTGTCTTAACTTTTGGCCTTTCCTTACATATGTTGTGAAGCATATACGGTTTAAATAAAAACATTTGACTGTCTGTTAAACACACACAGATGAGCTGTGTCCCCTGTGCATTTAATATGGAACACACTTCTGTTCTTTAAACAAGAAATGATTCCATAATGTATTACACAGAACGGTTGGTAACCCCAAATGATTGTTTGTGCTGTACGTGTCTTAATGAATATTAATTTTCCGTCAGTGCGCGCGGCCTCCATCGTGATCCGAGCGCCAGAACTAACCACTTGAGACGATAAAGGACATTAATTCAATTGTTCCTCTCCGAAGGGTGAGGGGGGTTCCCCTCAGCCTTCATAGGTAGTTTGAAAAATGATTTGTCATCTCGTCCTTTTAATTGCTAAACTCCTGCGCTACCAAGATTACACTTCAAAGCCGAAGCACTCAGATAAAACAAGTTGTTTCTATTTTTTTCCGCACGTCTGCAGTTTTGAGCCACTTCGTCCTACACCCACTCGTTTACGACACCGGCGCTTCAAAATCGCCCACCGGCTGTTTCCTCATCTCCTTTCGCTCTTTCAAAGTTTAATAAACTGCAAACTTGCACTAAACGCACCACCCAAGCTTCAGACCACATACGTGTAGGATATACGTTTACAGAGCGGTTGCAAACCAACCTCTAATCCCCAGGTTCAGGGATATAAAGTAACGTATACGACTGCACTTGCCTTTATAGTTACAGGCACTGCTATGCATGAATGTCTTTGCCTTTGTTTGGCAGAGCTCAGTGCAGGTCCGCCACACCAAGAGCTAATAAAACTTCTGCGCTGCTCGCATGAACTGCGGACGGATGAGTGCCGGTCGAGGAGACTGACCTGTGGAAAATAAAGGCGGATTTGAAAACCGTCACCTTATTACCGGTTCGGCCCTTGAACGGGCTGCGTAATTGAATAATCGAAGACGCTCCTGGAGGAAATTAAAAAATCACTCTTGAGGAATTGGGTTATCTAAGTAGAAAATTACTGTATTGATTTTTGTTAAGCCATTGTGTAGCATGTGAGAATTCGTTTTAGATTCATGCTGTCCTTCTCTCTTGAGATTAAGTTCTTTTTTGATTATTTGAAGTTTGGATCGTAGGAACTTGAGTTGCCTGTTTCTGATCGAGAAGACAAATAGATTTTGGCCGTTTGTCACACCCAGCTAGGTATAATAAAGGTTCTCGCAATAGGTTGTACAATAGGTTATTCTGTTCTCACAATAGGTTGTCCCGTTCAGTAACAAAAAATGCTAAGCGTTATTTTGGAAGTTTTATGAACATTCAAAACATCCTGTTTTTTTAAACATTACATTAATGTTATTTTTTGGTTTTATTTTTGGTTTAAATTATTTTCTTTGCCTTTGTTTTGAAACTTTTTAACATTAGAGATCATATCAAGAAGTTATTCTTAAGAAAAGATCTACTAATGTAAATGCAATGTAATGTTAATGTATTTTTGATAACTTTGAGAGAACTATTAGAGAACATTAGCCAAATGTTGTTGAAACATTCCCTGTTAGCTGGGTATGTTTTGCAAGACATTTAAGAGAATCCCTCCAGAAGTTCTGGTTTTTTAAAGGTGGGCCAAAGGTTTGCCTTTGTGTTGTGTACATGTTTGCTCAGCAGCGTTCTCACTTCAGGGTTCAGTATCTTGTTTCACGCTTTTAAACGTGTGCGGATGAGTTGGGGAGAGATGACAGAACTGTATTTATCATGTCAGGCTTTCTTCCGAGCTGAATAAAAACGCCTCTGTGTTTGCTTCTCTCCATGGTGACTGGAATGCCAGAGGAGGGCCATATCTGTCACAAAAGATTATGCCAAGGTGTTGGCAACCAGGAAAACGGTAGTTAGGGTCAAAAAATAAAATATCTACAGCTTAGAAATATCAAGTTGAGGATTCAGGAGAAAGTCTAACTGTTGACTGTTAAGTGCTGTTTAAAACAGAAGTCTATAAAGGTGAAAGAGTAAACAAAATGGAAGGACTAGCAAATTGATCTGATGGGGGGAGAACATTTAAAAACCTGTGTTGATCGAGAGAGATGAAGGCTAGTCAGAGAGGAAAGAGGGAGGAAGCAGAATGAAATTTCTTAAAAATGCGAAATCAATCCAGCAGTAGACAGGAGTGTCAGGCAATCAGAGTGGCGAATGAGACGCAGCCGTCTCTGCTGAGCCAGCGTTAACTGCAGCCTTCATTTGGACTCGCCAGTCCTCTGAGCCGCTAACACAATCACCCACAATTCTTTGCAGTGCACAGATCGTGTTCTCGTGGTATGTGTGATTTCAGCAGACAATGATGGATTTGCCCGGTGATGATTGACAAAGAAACAATATTTACTGTAAGATTGTTGATGCAGAAACATTTTAAAGACGAGAAAAGAGGAAACTTTCTAAACAGTGGTCTGCTGGAGATTATGGGAAAATATAATATAGTATATATGTATATATATTACAGTTATAATTACGGTATTGTTTTTGTTCATTGTGACAGTAAAAACAACGAAGTTAAAACAGAGACAAAGCTTATTTTAGCACATTCAGTGGCAAGTCCGTAGCATGGGCCCACAGGAGGAAGAGTGACCATTGTTAGCTGCCATCGCTGCTCTTATTGAGGTTTAAAGAGCAGAACAGAAACCCGTATAGAAATGCCTTCACCGTGCCAACATCGTCCACTTGGTTTCTGTAATTTCCTGCGACTGTGCTATAAGTCAGAAGTGTTTAGAAAATGTGATGCTGCTTTAAATTTGCCTTTCGCCGTGTGCCTGAGGGGAAACAATGGGCTGTCTGTTCACAGTTAATAGAAACATACTTCATTTGTCTCAAATCTCTCTTTTGGACAGGTGATGTAAAAAATAAAGAAATATGTACGTTTCTTTTACAATCCATCTGTTGGAAAACGCCTGGTAATTGGGAATTGATGAAATTTCTATTAAAAACAATTAAAAAAATTAGCTCTGCTATATATTTGCTTTGTATATTACTTATGTATAATTTAATTCCCCGTTTTTACTGCATCAGGGCCGTTGCCATTTAAAACAATTTGAAACGCTTTTCCATATTATATATCCACGCATATATTTTAGTGAACCAAATTGACCTTTTACTGTTAACTTAGCAATTATTTTCACTCAAAATTTAAAGTTAAAAATTTACTAAAAACTGTAAAAGGGGAAAACAGTTGTAAATATGTAAATATACTATTCATAAAATCATGATTATGAAAAACTAGCCAATAGCAAAACCTCCCTCTTTCTGGCAAGAGTTCCTGGCTTCCGTCCAGCTTAGATCCCTCACCAAAACACGAGGGTATCAGATCTTACGCTCACTGAGGGAGTTCTTGTACTGAAGGTCACGCAGACCATTCTGCTGTTCCGTTTGAGAGAACACGTGAAGTTCTGGAAGGAGTTTGTGTCAGCTCCTGAACTCTGCTCCTGTACTGACAGATATGTTCAAATTAATCGTAAAGGGCATTTGTGTTTAATTTACTCCAGCCTGGCATCGGCCATCGACGCAGTCTCCCGCTGAGAGGAAATTAAAATGCTGATTTATTGAAATTGCTTTGTTATATAGCAAGAGTAATAAAGAAATCACTCGAGTGTAAATCGTAATCTAACATTTTTTTATTTCGTACTTTTGTTTGGCAGCTTACGCGTGACCGTACAGTTACCCTCGTGTGACAGGAAACAAAATTATAAAAATTGTTCTTGTTATTTTAAATTGTCATTTAAATCATAACGGTCGCTCCTGATTTAATCGTTTGAAAGAGACATCTTAACGACTTTAATCGGATGCTGCCCAATAAAAACAGCGTGTTGATTCCAGAATGAAGGAGGGTTGTCATTCTGCATTTGAGAAGCACAATGACTGAGTCGCCAGAGGCAGGTCGCGCGCTCAGCGGTCTCTTATTTTAAATATGGTGGGGGTAATATGTCACAAAGCAATCTCAGCGGAATGCCTTGATCCGAACAGTATTTAATGGAGGTCGATTTCCAAGACTACTTGGCATTCCACACTCCGGTGGTCGGCAATCACCTAACAGCTGTCAATAAATTACAGTGGCCAATACAGTGAGTTGGTCATTAATTTAAAGTGGCTAATATTTCATTACGGTCGATGCTGTGATTGTACGTCTGGGCCTGGGCTGTTTGTTGGATGTCTGTGTGTTTAGAAACGGAGGGTTTGTTTTTATCACCCTGTGCATTATCTGACTTCGCTGTTCGGTGTGTGCTATCGAGCGTTACTGTAGGCAATTTGTAACGTGTTAGTGTAAGTGCTGGATAGGGATGTGGAAAGCTATACGTTTTCAAAATTGACCGGTCGGGGGGCTGCCTGCATGTCTAAAGGTAACTGTATAATTTGGCAGGTTTTGGGTTCACCTGACTCCAGTCTGGCATGTTTTTACAGGGCGTTTATAGTAGATGTGCTCATGAATTCAAAAAAGTAGACCAAAAAATCCAGAAATGAAACATCTTAAGATGCATTTTAAGATCATCTTAAGACGTAATACTGTTTTTAATTTCAACACGGTGTTTTTGTGCAACACTTTCGCTGCTTTAAAAAACAGTGCGAGACGTGACACAACAGCCAGAGACCGCCTGAATGTCTCGCTGCAGCATTGGTGCTTTTTTGGTGGAAACCGTCCAATAGGCATAGCTCGCCGTCAGCACAGTAATTAAAGCGCCACTGCTAAAAATATCAGCGTGTTGTTGGATAACTAGTTAAACTTCTTGACCCAGTCTTAGTGCTGGGTAGCACGAAGGTATATAAAGTGTTTTGGGCTTGAGTGGGCTTGTGTGAGGTTTCATCACTTCTGTGTGTGTGTGTGTGTGTGTCTTTTTCGTTACATTACAACCCTCTCCTCAATTTACTGACCAGTCTCTCCAGGGTGTCTGGAGTTCCCTCTGGGTGTCTTTTCGAGCAAAGCCGTTCTCTCAAAGAACTCGGCCATAGCTGAAGGCCATTTTAACCTTGTCCTCAGTACATCCCTGTAATAGCCATCCGGCCATTTATAGCCTCTCACTGGGTTTATGAAACATATGTCAGAACAATCAGTACAACTGACACCTGTCAATAAAAACTGATACGTGGATTGGAGAGTGACATATGGTCTTTATAGAGGCCGTTATAAACCCTATGTGAATTCACACCTCCTGTTTACAGCTCCAAGCTTTACTTTGAATTTTCACACTGCCACTATTTGCATTTACACACGCACAAGCCACTAGAAAATGTTTGATCTGCAGATCACGAAACTGTTTTACATAAGAGGCCAATTATGCAACGTTTTCAAAACGTTTTGTGTGTTTTGGCAGTTCGTTTACGTGACAATAGCATTTTGGGGTCCTGAAAACGCAAGTGTTAGAAAACGCATTGTTTACAGTTACATGTAAATGACAGAAACACGAATCCGTGAAAACGATGACATCATGCACATGCGTATTATGAGTTCAGTTTATCTGGTGACATCGCCAACTACTGGCCTGACATGCGTAATACAGTGTTGTAAGTTGTTTTTACGAATCTGTGTGAACGTGGATTGTTTTGACATTGACACGTGTACATGAGACTTTTCAAAAACGCAAAGGAAAAACGTTTCAGTGTTTTCCGTTTTTTGTTGCGTAAACGGACCCAAATTTTTTGGGAATAAATGAAAATGACTAGCCAATGGGGGGAAAAACAGGCTCAGAATTCTGGAGCCTTCCAAAAACTGTCCATTTATAATGTGTAAAAGCGGTTTCATGGCCTCCTTGGGGAGGTCAGGCGAAAATATTTTTGGAAGTCTGTCAAAACTCGTCTGATTGTCGTCCCACTGAAGTGGAAATCGTTTCTAATGTGTTGTGGCCACTTCATGCATTTCAGAGTGTGTGGAGTGGAGGTTTTGAAGCCGAGAGTATGTGGGTTCTAAGGTCAACGTTCAGGATGAGTTATAAGAGCTGAAGTCGAGACCTCACCCTCGTTAGTGTGATGTGAAGTCAAAATGTCACGATGTGACAGTCCACACCAAACATGGCCCAGAGTTCTGCTGTGTCATAGCCTTGTGGTTATATATACACTCATGTTTATCGTCCCAGTTCACTCTTTCTCCTTATTGCCTTCGCTCTCTGGTTTATTTTTATTGTTCAGAATTTTGCTCCTTCAAAACTCGGGGGGTTTAACAGAGTGCTTGGTTGTGTTTCGTTTTATGTTTTCACTTTGTTTCCGATATTTCTCCTGAAATTCGCTCATACTTGGAAACAAAAGTGACAACTGCTACGACGCAGTAAGAACACGGAACTATAAATTTGTTTTGAGGTCACATTGAAATCTCTGGACTCAAATGCTGGTTTTGGTGTTTTTTTAGCGAATCTAAACACAGTCTGAGACCTTGTGGAGATCTCACTTTTTCATTCCTCTTTCCGTTCTAATTCAAAACTTTCTCGTTTCATAGACAAACGACCCACAGAAATGGCCTGCAGATCCTCAAATTCTGTTTATGGATTGTGTGTTACCCCCCTCTCTTCATTCACTTCTTAATTACACAGACAAACATGCTTTAAAAACCACATACTCCGTAAAATTCACCATCCAGTCTTTGTCCGGCCAGTTTAATGCTCTTTCCCTCTCCACACGCACATCTGGTTTACATTTGTAAACCTTCTATTATTTTCTACCTTCTCAGCATCTCACGATGTCCCCTTATAAAAACGTCAACCCGTTGATTTGAGTTACCATTGATTAAATGTTTGCTTTTATGTAATATACTTCCAAAGGTAACAACCCGTCTGACAGAACAATAACTCTGGTTGTGTTTGACGCTGGTTTGATTGGTGGTATGTCCTCTCCGGGTCTCCGTATCATGGCGAGTTGAAGAACTTCAGGTTACAGGCTTTAAACACGGGCTTATTATGCAGGTAATAATCATTAATCATATTGAATTGTGGTGTCTTAATATTATGTTAAAATAGAATAAAAAGAGATGGGCCTTTATCACACCATGTCTATCAGACAACTCTCGCAGGTCCTTACAGTAGCCAGGAATGGGAGACATTTTGTTCTTTGAAAGCCAAATCAATGCCTGAAAGCACACAATATTCTCTTCATTTTGACAGTGGGGGACCTGAAGAGTTTTTAATGACTTGTGCTGCCACTGTTGTTGGTTTTTTGAATCAGGGTGAGAATCCGTCCCATAAGTAGCTTAAAGTGCTAAGCTCAATTCTCACCCTGTTTACAGTCAACAAGCCCCGGGTGCTTTGTCAACCCTCAGGGGCCAAAGGGCTCTGAACCCATTACTCTGTTTCTCCAAGGTTTGAAAAGATAGACTTTCTCCCTGTTTTCCTACTGTTTTTCCATAATACACTCTTCTTGGCACACACACTTGCACTCAGGGATCAATTAGGGAATCAGACCGACGGCTCACCCTCCAGCTTTCCTGCCACTGGCTCACAACATTCCAGAATTGCACAAGGCATTGAGTAATAAGTCAGCAGGTTCTAAGGTCAGAGGTCATAGGTCACCCAGTCGCAAAGACCCCCTGGGCTATTTAAAAGGGCAATAGCTTTGCCCATTTTAGGGGTCACCTGTACATGTCACCTGTAAGATGTGACAGAACTTGCTTGGTGAAAGTTGGTATGTGTTTTTTTCATCGTAAAATCTTTTCTTCTATCCCACCTTAATATTTATAGATAAGTGTGAGGAAATCGTTTAAAGGCTAATCCATTTAAAAGTGTAAACATTATGGCTCTTTTAAAGCAGTTTTATGTTTGTTTGAGCATCCAGACCAGACCAACAAAGGGTCAAACAATGGCATGAGTTTGGGGCGGGGTTGTCTGTTAGTCCAACCAATGGAAGACAGGGGGATGTTTTTTGCAGTTCTGTTGATGCCAGCGGCGCAAAGATGACACTTCAGCTTTGAGTGAACATGGCTGGCAGAAGATGCATCTCTGTAGGGGCCGCTACTCCTGCTGATTTTGCTGTTCATCTGCTAAAAAGATGGAAGCTGGAGGCGACAGACAGTTTAAACTTCAGGGTTTTTGAGGAAAACCGTCTGTGTTAGCGTTTGTTTCTCCGTGTCCCTGACTGTTCCTGTCTCTGTGCTCTGTCTTTCACCCTTCTAATGGAGTGAATGTGAGTGAGGACTAGTGGTTTATTTTAGTAAAGCTCATACATAACTTCACCAGAGCCAAACCCACATTCACCCCCCTCCCGTTCACCCCCTCCCAACCCACCAAAACCTCCGTCTCCTCATTTACCACAGCAGTCACTCACAAAACCGGGTGAGCGCTGGACATTTTTGATATTCGACTTCCGCTAGGTTTTGTACCAATATCTCTTCCCGCCACCCAGGTAGCACCTAAAGGTGTGACGTTCATTCCTTTTCAAAGCAAAGGGGAAGTCTAGCCATCAGCAATGAACTCGCTGACCCCAATAAGCGCGCTGTCTCCCGCCTCTGCATTTGTGACTGCAGCTGTAGCTTTGATTGTTCAGCATGCATTGCTGTAACCGCACGTTTTCTTGCCGTTTGCTTCTCTTCTTCGTAGTCCTGCGCTGCATTACTGCTGCAGACTCGTATAATCAGCCTCTGCGCTGCTGCATCAGCGTGTTTACTGCAACGACAGTGTGTGTGTGTGCGCGGTTAATCTTTGACTCATATCCTCTATATTTATTTGTGCATCTATGTAATTAAATATTCAGCAGTAAATCATCCTAAATCCTGTTGGCTTTTTAAAAAAAATGGACCGTTGTGATGTCCCACCCAAACTTTGTTTGTTCCAACACTGTAAGGAAAGCTGTGCTTGTCAAGCGATTTTATTGGCTCCTTTAAAAGCATGCATTTTCTGACATGTTATAGAACGGCAGCATGCTGCAGATGCACGCACTCTGTTTGTGTCATTGCGTGCATGCAAAAAACACATCGCAGTATTGTAATGAATTTGAAAACATAGCCAGGGCATAATACAGATGAGTGTTTTAAGTTGGTGTATTGAGTCTAGGCCCACACATGCAGGCCTGGCTTGACGGATGGGTGCAGTTCATTAAGGGGATGGCCAGAAGTGTAGATGGTCCCTCAGGAGACACATACCGAATGTTATGATGGATGGTTGTATCAGTCACAATGGAGCACTCACAGTTACTGTCAGACTCTCCTGTTTTAATAGACCTTCTGCAAAATATGATGGGGGCAGAGGGAGAGAGAGAGGTGAGGAGTGAATTATTCATGGAGGTTCTCAAACTGAACAATCTTGTAGAGATATTCCCAAATCTGAACTGACCATAACAATGCACGGAAGACAAGAAACCAGAGAGTTATCACCATGGCGATGCTAAAACCTTTCTCGGTTTTTATATTTTCTGGAAAAAAGGGAAGTATTGCATACCTGTGAAAAACTGGCCATAATGATTTAAGTGTAGTGTCGATGGTTGCCAGGACATTGGTTGCTATGGTGTTCTCTTACGTTACTGTCCAGCAGATCTAGTCCAATGACTTACAGTAGAAAAGCAACAGCAGGCTGGTCCTAAACGACCCGCATGATTTGAGCTTTCGCCCATGTTTGTAACTCAAACAGTATGGATTGATTTACACTCTAAAGTTTAATACTTAGATCCCGGGCTACAATACTGTATAGGCAACAGTAATAGTGAGTTTTAAGATAATGTGAATATGTAAACGTGTGTAGGCCTGTGCTTGTGTTTTTAATGTGTGTGTGTGTGTGTGTCCACTGTAAATTTTGACCTTGTGGGGACATTGTTTGTCCCTGTGAGGAATCAAGCTTATAAATCATACAGAATTATCCATTAAGAAAATCTAAAATAGCAGAAAGTTTTCTGTGAGGGTTAGGTTTAGGGGTAGAGGTGGTGTAGGGGGATAGAATATACAGTTTGTACAGGAATAAAAAACATTACGTCTATGGAATGACCCCATAAAATATGAAAACCCAGTGTGTGTGTGTGTGTGTGTGTGTGTGCGCGCACCACAGATCAATAGATTGAATCGCCTCCCATAGCTGGGAGATGGAACAGGAGGACAGGATTCATTCACATTAACAGAACGTAAGTCCACAGCTCCATAAAGAAAAGGTCACACTCTCATTAAAACTGCCTACATGTGCAACACGACGTCCATCGCTCACGCGCAGATAAACGACAGTTTCAGATGTTGGAAAACATGTCGGCGCGGGATGGATGAGCTTTTGGGAACGTGCAGCGTTCATCGATTGCGCGTCCGACGAGCAGGGTTCCAACCTGTTTTATTGAGTGATGCGCATCTGATGGACGTCTCTGTTTGGCAATGTCGCACTATTGATTCGTAAGCGATTCTGTGTTAAAACATGTCTGCATCGACTGGCGTGGGGCGAGGTCATGGCAAGCCTCTTGGATACAAATGACCAGCGTTACATGCGAGGCAAGGTCAGATGCGCGCTTTTGCTGACACCCACCCGGTGAACTTGTACATGTTCTGTAGGGCTGATGAACTCACAGGCCATCTGTCCATGTGTTTGTGCATATGTTTTTGGCTTTAGAAGTCTTGGCCAATAGCGGGGCATGTTGTCACATTTAAAGCCTGCTATTACATTTTGCCTTCAAAAAACGGTAAATGGTAAAAGAATATCAGCGTTCGTCTTTTAAATGGTTAAAATAGTAAAAACTGACCATCGCCCTTAATGTACGCTAGTGTGGTTTCATTGTTTTTGCTTGCCTACCAAACCACAAAATTACCAAAATATATGAAATTATAGCTTGCAGGATAGAATTCGCAAAATTTTGAAATTGTTTAAAATTATTATAATTTAAAACAGGTTTGAATTAAGAGTTTTAAACCAACATACAAAACCGCTGCTAGTGAAAACAAGCATTTGTGTAATTAGACTTATGACTCACAGCTTTATGAATAGCCATTGTGATGTGTGACAACTAACCCCGGTTTCCCTTGTAATGCGTTTCAAAGCAAATAACTGCGGTGCGTTTGTGTGCGCGTCGATTTTTTTTAAGCCAAAATTTTGCAGCCTCAGAGTTATTTCCCTCTCATTAAGAGCACTGGTGGAGTTTTTACTCCAGTCTCTCAGTAAATGAACTCAATGTGCTGGATTCTTGTCATCCAAGGCTTGGATCGAGTCCAAGGAGAAAACACTCGCGCTCATTCAAAAGTTCCATTCAGTGTCATTAAAATGGAACCGTACGGAACCACTGTATCCATCAAAAAGCGACGTTATTATCTCCATAAGCATATAAACTGTCAAAGATGTGGCGAGCCTCATATATCCCAAATAAACATTCCTGACATCTCTGCAGCAAGATCTCACCCTGCTGCTCTGCAACAACAAACAAAAGCCAACAGAGAAACAAGCAGAGACCGCAGAGGAGAATGGCCTCGTATAGAGATAGCCGGAGCTGCACAGGGAAAGCAGTCGGGAATATGGTACAGGAAACGGTCGTATGGGGGTTGTGCTGAAGTGAAGGCAGACAAAGAGCAGAAAAGAGAGAGAAAAATAAATCACCTACACAGCAGGGCTCGGCAATATAGCTTAAAGAAAACTGAGAGGCAGTGAATCAGAGCTCTGAATTAATTCATTGAAATGGGCAGTTGAAACGGAAATGAATCAAACGTACAAACTTTAATTTGGCATACACGGTATGTCAGAATGACCTTAAATATGAGTTTCTAAGTAATGGAAGATATCCCGTCCTTGTCGAACATTTAGGAGACTTAATAGACAAATAAAAATGCATTAAAATCATTACTGTATTCACGCTGTAGTGTTTTCAAATTCATCGCAAATAAATTGTGAACGTTGAATATACGGTTCAGTATAATGTCCAGCCCTACTTTATAGATATAGATGTAGATGTAGGTATAGATATACTCATGTTATACGTTTCATACATATACATACTGTAGTCATTCATTTCCTGTCCATTTCCTCCTTCAGGAAATCCATTGAGGAAGCAATACATTTCCCTAAAGAGGACCTGGGTCATGGGTAATAATGTAATCCCCTTCTATATGTTATTGTTTAAGTGTTTGTTCAGATTTGATCTAATTTCACACGACTGCTCCGGCCAGCATCTGAACCTTTGCTGCAGGTTATCCAACGATCTGCTGGAATGAATTATGGCCAATTTTATCTTAATAGATTCTCATCTAAATATGCCACACATCAGTTTTCAACCGGCTCCAAAAAATACTTGAAGGTGTCATGTGGCTTTTGAAATATTTTGACGGTCGTAGTAAATCAGCTGACCGCATCCCTTGTGGGGTTTCAAGAAAAATATGAAATCAATTGAATTACGCTGGAAGCTTCAAAGTCAAACGCTATAAAAACCGCCAGGGGAGTCAAAGGGCCCGCGTGTTTCTCCCAAAGCGCCTGACCCCAGTGAGAGTTCATGTTGTATTTAAGTCATATTAATGTCCAGAGGCATGACCTTTGCACCTGTGGCTCATAAGAGCAGAGGCGATGGATAGTGTATCTCCTCTCATGCACACACACCTGCAGTGAGAAGTGGAGGAAGGCGACCGTGGAACGCACGTCTGTCTGGCTGTGTGGCAGTAAATTAAAATGAGGAGCAATTTCCTGAGCTGCAATTAGCAGAAAATTGGGCCTGTCTGTTTGCAGTCTTTCTCGTGAGCCTGGATGAAACAACTGTGTGTGTGTGTGTGTGTGTGTGTGTATTAGCGCACCAGGGGTAGGTGAGGAACTGATGAAAGAGGAAAAAAAGTGGCCAAAATATTGTAGAAAATGTTAGATGCTGGATTGGAAAAGACAGAATACTGAAACAACAGCCTCCTTAAATTGCTTGATAAGGGCAGTTTTCTTTTCTGTGTTGATTTGTTTCCAAGTTACATGAAGCATTTGATTGGACAAATTGGAAAAAAATTGAATTGGAAAAATCTGAGTCAGTGCAAGATGAGTCATCAATATTTTGCTCAGTTTTCCAGGAAGTGAAAAACAGCACATGTTTAATCTGTATTTCTTCTAAAGATTACTTTAACCCACTTTAATCAGTACACTAGCATATTGCTTCAAAATTAAGACAATGGCTTTATTTTTTTAAACGAATAAAAAAAGGTTTGGAAACGATGTTTGAGAAAAAGTGCCTTAAGGTTTATCATGCCAGCTTGTTTTGTTTAATTTGTTAAGTGACATTAAAGTGATGGTAAGATGTTAATGAAAGGAATCTACAGTATAGATAATAATGGATGGCTGTTGTGTTGGCCACTGCTGCATTATGGGTAATGAGCTGCTCGTGCAGTTTTGTCTCGTATCAATCTGGAGCAGAACGAATGGCTCATCAATGACATTGACAGGTCGGCTAATACGGGCTTCAGGGTTTAGGTCAATGTCGAGCTGGTTCTTATCGATGCACGATCTCAGGTTTAATGGAACAAGTGAAGCATTGCGATTTAGGCATGTTAAGGTCGAATGCGCTGAAGAATTCAATGTGAGATTAACAGGACCATTTTCTTGCCGTTTCTCATTGTCAACAAAAAAAAGATTTTAGGACCGTCATTGTAAAATATTGAATCTATCATCAGAAAAAGGAAAATGATAATTTATAGATACAGGCCGTGGAGAGAACGCGAGTGTTTGACAATAGGGTGGAATGGAATGTTGCAAGCTTTATTCAAACTCTTGACATCCACATGAGCACCATGCCCAGCTAACAGGGAATGTTTTAAGAATGTTGGCTACCATTACCCAAAAGTTCTCTCAAAGTTATCAAAAACATTCGTGGAAGAACATTTTTTAATATGTATATTTTTAAATAATGTTTAAATAATGTTCTCATAACAACCAATTAAGTTTATACAAAATCTTGGTATAAATCTTTGTATACAAAATACAAAAACAGACGTTTGTGTATTCCTGGACATTTAAAAATAACATTTGTAATGTTTTTGTTACTCAGTAGAAACATTGGGAAACATTCTTACAACCTAAAATTGTTAGCTGGATCGGCCCAATTTGGCCCTTTAATATCAAACGTGTTTGTGTTCTCAACAACCTCCTTTTCATTATTGATCTAGTTAAAAGGCAGCTGTTGCCAACACACGTTTCAGTTTGTGTTATAGGTTAGTCTGAATGAGTGTTAATGCTGACCGGAGGCTGTGATGCTCTGTCAATAAATCATCACTGCTGTGATTGACAACATGCTGTGATTGGTTCATCTGGATTCCAGCCACCGCTGTCATCACCCCATTATCTTCTCCATCACACACTCTGATAAGAACCAACCTGTCCACATAAAGCTCCTGTTTGTCTTTATACTCCTCTTACTGTGTATCTAGTGCATTTCCTGTCGGGTTTCACAAGCGCTCATTGTCTGTTTGTTCCACTTTTTTAATAGTGTGCGCTCTCAAAAATAAAGGTTCCTAGAAGTTCTTTGTTGGGATGTGTGTTTTCGTAAAGAACCTTTAACATCCACTGAACCTTTCTGTTGCGCAAAAGGTTCTTTGTAATAAGTCAGATATTCTACAGACTGTATAGGTAAAGCAGAAATGGTTCTGTTTAAGAACCTTGGATGTTCTTTGGGGAATCAGAACCATGTTTTTTTCAGTCACATTGCTGAGAAGAACCATCTTAGGACCTTTATTTTTTACATTTACTAAGAATTTACTGGGAAGAAATATTTAGATTTTGTCACTATGGCAGTGAGATTGTTACTTGTGTTTATTTTTGCATGTTAGTGACAAGCAGCACGTGATGTACTGCAAGTGTCTTTGTCTCTGTAAAACTGCACCTGTCTCAAAAACACAAAGGTCTTTGTGATTGTGTTCCTTGTGTTTTTGATTTTGAGTTCTGGAACATTTGTTTGAAGAAGTGCGAGTGGCAGCAGATGTTTTTTTTAATAGATGGTTATGTCTTTTATTTGGACCGCACAAATCACTTACATCATTGAGAGACTACGTATTCCTCTTGCAGTCTGATATAAATCAAGTAACGTGTTGCAATACATAATAAAATTACCAGCCAGCTGGCAAGTAACGACATACCCAGCTAACAATTTGAACTTGTAAGAACATTTCCGTAACGTTTCCATTAAGTATTAACAAAAACAAAGTTCTGTTTTTGTAGACATTGTATTAACATTATTCCTTGCTTATAAAACATTACTTAAATGTTTAATTCTTTATTTTTAAAACGTTCCACTAACAATCTAAGAATAACGCTTTTGATATATATTACAGCATATATAACGTTAAAGATGTTCTACTAACGTTACGGCAAGAATGTTTTCCGATAACTTTGAGAAAACTTTGTGTTAATTTAACGTTAATTTTAGATCTTGTGTGTACCTGTATAACTTTGTATCTCCTCCTCCTCCTCCTCCTCTTTCTTCCTCTGTCCCGATCCCTTCGTTATCCTCCCTCTGATATGTAGATAAGCCTCGGCTTGTGCAAACGTTGGGTCTCTCAACCATCTTTCTTTGGCTGCCGTTGGCCCTGTGTGTTGTGATATGCCCCAGGCACAGCAAACAGGACACTTTGACCCCGCTCTCCTGCCTGCGTCCATTAAGAGACTTTGTGTTAAACTGGTGACCCCTGTTCAAACGCAGTCAAAGGGATTCAGGCAGAATGTGGTTTCGGTGCGACTGCTCATCTAGCTGAGATGGTGAAAAATCACCCGCTCGGAGCGTTCACACCTGTACTGCTCGGCCAAGGCCGGTGGGTTGGTGTATAACAAAAGGACTTCCTTTGGCTATCGGGATACGTTCACTTTTAAGCAAGGTGTGCACATAAACTGTGCCTGCAGACAAATGCACAGATGTCATTCGTGAAATTGGTTAAATTCTACCAAGCCTTTTTTTATTTATTGTACATTTTGGCTAATTTGATTGTACTTTTGTCTGCTTCATTCAACACATTTTCTGTTGTAATCCGGAATTTTCCAGATTTAGATTAAATTCAGATTTAAATCCCTTAAATTCAGCACATAAAATTATTTTGGGCCTACACAGGTGCTAATACATTTCAAGCATGCATTCCCTGTGTGCCGTGTATTTTTAATGAGTGTTCTTGTTGTTATGGTTACGAGGCTTAGTACTCGAAAATACCCAGAAAAAAAATCTGTTTAGAACTAAATAAAAGTATATAAAACTATATGTATTTAAAACTAATGAGAATATATATAATAAAAGCTAAACTTTACAAACTAAAATTATGTTTAAAAAGACTAAAGAACAGACACAAACAACGAACCAGTGCTCAGGAAAATTCAGAACCAAACTGTGGAAAGTGTTTGTGTCTGATCTTCTGGTCTCTCAGCTACATCTGACGGTCCGGTCGGCCGTGTTCATGACCTGTTAATGATGCCCCCCGTCTTCAGTGACTTGGCATCAGTTTTATTGGCTGTGTGATGCAGGGGAAGGTCAATTGATCCTCCAGTAGATTCCATCCACACAACCAGCCATTGTTAACCTTGGACTCGAGCCTCTGGGAAAGATGAGTTTTGGGGGGCTGTATTGGCTGTAGGGCTGGTGGGTTTTGGAGGGTGGGGGGACAGGCTGGAGCCGAGACCCCCATGTGTGGGGCTGAGAGTGATGTATGACTTACCCTCCGCAAGGCTGCAGAGAAACTTCAAAGAACAATAGCGTGTTTATGCGAGCGTAGCTTTTATTAATGTCATTCCATCCATGCGAGGGCTCTACATGTTCCCCTAGACCACATGGGTTTCCTTCACTCATACACACACATATACACATATGTACTTCTGTGTGTGTGTGTGTGTGTGTGAGTGAAGGAAACCAGGTTAAGTTGAATGTCAGACCAGACTACATTTCAAAAGCCATTTCCAAAATAGAATTTGTTAATTGATAAAATGTCATGTTGCTTCTGCTGACTTCATAAGAATTGTCTATACCACTTCACAGACCAGCCTGATTGCCTAATAAGGAAATTGGTTCCAAGGGATTTAGGCACGTTGCTTAGAATTACTGCAAATTTAGGGTTAATCTTTTAGTAAATGTGGAAGGCAGGGAAATACACTCAGCTGAGATAACATCAGAAGTTCTGGAAAACTCCGTGTTTAGTCTACTGTGCTAGGCGAAATAATAATAATAAAAAAAATAACCGGGAAGGAGAAAGAGCTCAAGTTAGTGTGTAATTCCTGGGATAACAGTTTGAGATTCAAATAAACATGTTAACAACTTGGATGCCGTTTGAAGGAACCCGGGGAAGTTCTAAGATGTGGTGTGAATTGAGGGCATGTTTGGAATCGAGGGGCTACACTTCTCCGTGGGTGATCTCTCTACAGCCAGGATCTGCACCTCTGAGGTTAACAGCTACACATCATTAGCTGCACCACACTGGAACTTTGCTATTGCTGTCACGGTGCAGGAAGCTGGTCTTTTGGAACCTCTGGATCTTGGAACAGTAGCAGAGAGAGAGAGAGATAGAGAAAGAGAGAGAGAGGGAAAGAAACAGAGAGAGAGGGAAAGAAAGAGACAGAGAGAGAGGGAAAGAGACAGAGAGAGAGGGAAAGAGACAGAGAGAGAAGGAAAGAGACAGAGAGAGAGAAAGACAGGGAAAGAGTCAGAGAGTCAGAGAGACAGGGAAAGGGAGAGACAGAGAGAGACAGGGAAAGGGAGAGACAGAGAGAGACAGAGAAAGGGAGAGACAGGGAAATGGAGAGGGGCGGGGTCTTTGTAGATCGAATATTAGAGGAAAAAATAAAGGCAAAAGCGGTAGAATATCAAAAAGTTCAGGAACCAGAACTTCAGCGTTGTAGTCAAAGAGAATTGACTTGGGGTGGGTTAGGCCAGCAAAAATGGGAAAATTGTGGAGGGGTGGATGGGAGTGAAAGAAACGCGGGGAAAAAACGTGGAGTGGCTCAAGCTGAAGCGGCGGAAGGTGCCAGGAGAGAGAGAATGAGATTTAAGGGGCAGAGAAGTGGAAAATCTGATGATACACCTGGAAGAACTCAGACAGTCATTCAACTGCAGGTCACAGAAACAGATTACACATTACACAGACTCCGATTACACAGTACACATAATTCACACACACACACACAGAGCTGTGCGGACACATTATGTTAAGTTGGGCTGAAATATTCAAGCACGTTACCTTGATGGAGCGTCACATGAGTGTATGACAGTTTTACACACATTATGGCCGCAGGAAAGAAGGTTAGCGCAGGCAAACACATTAGAGTGATTGAAAGGGAGGGTGGGGGGCGTGTGACATTTCTAAACACATTATGGAGGAAGGAGAGACAGTGTGCTTAAACACTCAGCGTTGATGGAGGAGAGAGAGAGGAAGGTCAAGAGAGATTCTGTTTTACATCAGACGAGTTAGCGCATTAGCGTGCTAGCGCGGCTCCCCCAGCGCCGACTGGATTTTGACACATCCTCACCTTGTGCAAACAAACTAGTTCTGCACGGTGGATCACTGTGTCTTTTAACTCGAGTGTCGGGGGATGTGTGATAACGGTTTGTCTCTGTGTGAAGTTAAAAACGCACACAGACACAAGCTAAAGTCCTCGGATGACACGGTGCTCGCCAACTTGACTGTTTTTTGCACTTTGTGTAGTAAAAAAAAATCAACATTGTTCTTGGTAACACACACACTGCCAAAAAGCTTAGTCACTCGAATACATTATGTCCTGATCAATTATATCTTAATAAACTGACTAAAATATGAAAGCCACAGTTTTGGAAACAAAAAACAAAGGTGTTCTGTCTGTAAACAAGACATTTCAAACGACGTTTTTGTAAACACTACTATAGTTGGTAATCGAGTTTTTCCTATTCCCCTCAGTATCATTTTCCATCCTGCTTGTCTAAATATCTATGCAACTAACCAATGTTTCCTAATGACATCATTCTGCAGGAAGTGACATCATTGTTGATGGGACAGCAACGGCGCTAACATCAGTACGTTTTAGCCGTTACTCTCAGTAACTGATACAGTCTACATTTATATTTTATTTTAAAAAACTATCAACATAAACTTAACTATAACTTAAAAGATGGTTCACTTTTAGTCCAAAACCTAATTACAGTCCTAATGTTTTTGATGATATCAGTAATCAAGTACTGCATAACAGAAATGACCCCTGATGTTTGTAACAGAATGACTGGAAGGGCGCACCGAAAACATCTTGCGTATAATAAAGCATGAAGAAGAGGATTTGACCCTCTTCTCTTGTGGCAGCCCTTGAGTGGATCGTTTTTCTATTGCAGGTTGACTTTAGATGGTTAATTAAGTCCTTAGCTTGACAGGTTGTCTGACTCGTCCAAGCCTCTTATTGGAGGCTTAGCGCCACAGGGCTGCAGTGACGCAGCACTGAACCCAGACGGATTGGGTGCAGCTGGGACTGGATTAGCAGACGGGTCGGGGGCCTGGAGCTGGTCTTTTCTGGAGGGCCCTGGAGTGCTTTGCCTGCGTGCCTTGAGTTAATCTTCTACCCTCTAAACCACCTCACAACAAGACCCCCCACCCTCCGACTCACCCAAGCTTACATTTGGATTTCTCAGTGGGCAACCTGAATATTTTACATGATTGTGTATGTAAGTGGTGGGGAGTAAAATAAATAATTAAAACAGGTTATAAAACAGGTAATAAAAACAATAAAAACAGGTTTGCTGGGTATCACTCACCCAGCTAACAGTTTTAGGTTGTATGTTTACTTAACATTTCTGTTAACAAACTGTTAAAAAATCTTTTTTGACCGATCTAGGAAAATTCAAAACATCCATTTTTTTATATAAATGTTATATCTAAATAAACATATAAACGTTATTGCTTTGTTATAAGAATGGCATTTTTAATTCTGAAACTTTCCAAAATGTTGCACAAACAACTAAAGCATAAAGTTTTTTAACAATATCATCGAAAAGATATTGTTACGTTTAACAGTTTTGATGTAGTTAGTACATGTTTTGTAGTTAACAGTTTTAATGTAGTTACTTTTAGTAGGTAACTAGTTTTAGGAGGGGCAAGTTCTCTATTTTTCACTACTTAAAATTCTGCGTTGCTTGTAGTCTGAAAGCCACAATTTCAAATGATCTTCCCCAACTCTGTAAGTTTATTTGCTAAATGCGCGACTCATCAATCATGCAAAGTTTTTTTCCACTAAACCTCAGCCATATCTTTCTTCTCCATGATTATTATTAATTCAACGTGTTGCTACATGCATCAAGCGCAGCGTTTTGAACCCGAGCTTGTTTTGTGGTCTACATTCTCGCTCACATGAGTCACAGCCCTTCATCTCATCTGTGTCAGTTTGTCATCGAGAAATATTGACTTAGGGTGGTCTCCTTAAACAGAGATTCAGACAGGTGTGTGTTGCGTGAACTATAGATGCATTTTTTGTTGCGCCGCAGTTTATCGGCATTATTCGTGATCGCATGCTGACAGAGCCGCATAGATGGAGGGCAAGTCTGTACGTCGCGCAGCTGTCTGTACAATATATTCGCCTGACTAATGTTGTTTTAGCGTAAACCTCGCATGTATAATGCAAAGCTACGCTAATCGTAAAGGAATTAGCGGAAAAGGTGAAGTTTGTATTTAGCGTGAGCAACGTTTACAAAATGCTTTCTTTGGGTGGCTGAATCCTATTTAAAGGATTAGCGCTAAAAGCCAACAAATGCAATAGCCTGTCTGTGTTTTTCCAAATCTGACTGTTCAAGTCGTAACTCGAGAGACAAAACAGATTGTTTTTAACATTTTTTGTAATGAACGATCTATGAGAGGAAAGTGTTGCTCACCACTGCGTTGTAGATCTAGTAAGGATCTAGTAGTAAGGTTACATTAAAGCTGCAATTTGTAACTTTTTGTTATAATAATGATTCATAATTTGAGCTGTCGGTTCTGATTTCCTAGAAGATGCTAGTTTGGCTTCATCTGACTTCAGCATATGCAAAAAAGTATGTAACGTTGCGTGCAATTTTGTGTTTCAAACAGTGATGGTGGTAAAAAGGCAACAGTTATGAAGTGCAGCTTTGAAATGTTGCCTCGAACCCAGGCACGGAATGTAATATTAATATCAAGGGTTTACATGATATTTCACAGCCACCATATGATGTCACTAAAATATCTGGGAGTCAGTTGATAGGTTTGCATGTAGCGTGTTTTCTGAACTGTATCCTCACCTAAAACAACAATGCTAACATGGATCCTCTCATCTCAGTGTAACAACAGCAAACCAGTGGCTAATCTCCAGAAACACCAGTGGGCCAACAGATAATCACACAAAAACATCAGAGGCAGGACAATATGGGAGTCACACAACCCACAGGCGACCCAGACACAAACACGGAGCTGCTACTGTATATCAACAGACGGCGCTCGGAAAACAGGAGTGCTGTTTGGTTTCATTGCCCTAGGACACAGCTAGTTCTGTTCTAAAAGAAGAGCTATGTCTTTTGTCACTTTCTGGTGTCGTGCTTGAAGGTACAATGGAGGATAATGAATGAAAAGCCGGCCCGGATGGGTTGATGAATGCCGAATGCTTTTTGAAAAGCAGAAGGGTGGTGTGATATTTAGACTAATGGACAGGAGACCTGTGGTATGCGCTGATCTGGGTGCAGGCTGAGAGTCGCGATGCTAACCGCACAGGTTATTGATGTGGCTTCTCAACCACCAGCCCTCATGTCTAACTTTACAAGTCTCATCTTAGTGACGCTCGTCCCTAAAAGCCACATATTATACAGCAGTATCAACTTTTGTAATGGCAGCTAGTAGCTATGGCAGAGCTAAACTAAGTAAAATGTATTTTAGCCTTGTGGTCATTTTTTATAAGTATTTATATGTTTTATATGTTTGTTTAAGTGTTTCATGATGTAGAACTTTTAATGCAAGAGGATTTAAATTAAAATAATTAATCTAGTACTAAGCTAGTACTTGTTTGGGTTGTTTATGCTAAATGTATGATTTATTTATAGCTATTTTAAAAAATATGTGTATATGTATATATATGTGTGTGTCACATGGTTCACTACACACACATACCCTGAACAAAACAGTGTGTATTGTATGTACAGCCATTATCACTTTATCACATACAGCCAGTATCATTATGCTTTATATTTAGCGTTGATATAAAGGCATAGTCTGCGTGTATGTATGGGGACGTAATGAGGTATAATTCATAGCCATTAGCTGACCCTTTAGCTATGTTCCCAGCAGCAGGACAAGGGCTTGTTTTCAAAGAGCAGCACATCAGTGCTCTGAAGTGTTTCTCTGATTTGGGAGATGATGATATTGTCTGGAAAGGAATGAATGAGTCTGATCGGCTGCCAGGGAATTTCTGCAGTGGCTAAGAAGTTGCCGGCCAAGAAGTTTCAAAAGTGTGCTGAATACCTGTTAAAAATATTTCAAACTCTCTTCAGTAGAGAAGCTGGAAAAATTGGGTCACGATCGTGGTTATTACAAAAGCGTTTTTACGCATTTTAGCAGCTGGTCATCAACGCAACGCTCGCACGGTTGCAGTATCAGCGCGTGTAATAATATCTCAATGAGACATCAGTTCTCAAGCTATGAGACAAGCCTTCATTTCATGAGCCAAAAGTCATTGTCAGAAACACTGATGCCGGAGTTGAATGGGGGCCTATTTGCTAAAGCAACCACAGAATGCGCGCAAGAAGACCCAGATGGATAGCGTGTCATACTGGAATGACGAGCAAAAAAAGGCTTATTTATGTACAAAGGCTGCAGACCCAGTGAAATGCATTCCAGGGACGGAACACATCTCATTTCAATTAAGAATCTTGGAGAACTGAAGAATTCCCAGAGCGTAAATCAATTCTGTGCTCATTTGGTTCCCTTTTGAGTGTATTCAAAAGTGTTGTTGGTGAACAGATCGTAAATGGCAATGATCATGCAGATTGGAGATAAATACATTTATTTAACAGAACTTATTTATAAATGATTACAAAACAGCAGTTTTCTAGGGTGAATTTGTGTCGACACAAAAGTGTCTTGTATTCCCTTACACTGTTTATACTTTATTTTTGCACACTTGTGTAGGCAAAGTGTCAGAAATGAAAATTCTTGCATCATTTACTCACCCTTATGTCATTCCAAACCTTACTGTGATTTTGTTTCTGAGGAACACAACACAAAAGAAGATATTTTGAAGGACGTTGGTAACCAAACAGCGGCTCCCAATAACTTTCATTGTTTGGACACAAAACTACTGAGACATTTCTCAAAATATCTTTTTTTGTGTTCCACAGAAAACAACATCACAGGTTTGGAATGACATGAGAGTTAGGAAATAATGGAACATTTTTCATTTTGGGGTGAACTGTCCCTTTAATTGTGGAAAAACAGTGTAATTTGACAGGTTGTTTGAAATATTCATCAGATGTGCTTTGTGAGTCACGCACGTTTGTTGAAATACGTTCTGCCTGTGACAGTCAATTTATCCCATAAAGAGCTTGTCTTGTCTCCGTGTAATTGGCCACACAGAATATTCAAATATGTGTTTAGCTTTAAAAGTCACTTTGTTGAGAAGATACGCGTTGTATTTCAGGCGCCTGTCAGTTTCATTTGATTTACAATCGGACGGAACGACCCCATAAGCGATGCCTCATTTTTTGTGATTGTTTTGCACAGGACGGTGGCAATGTGGACGGACACGTGCCAGCATTTCATTAGCATGCAGAAACATCCCTCCATTATCCTAAATGGCAACTGAACAATTTGTCTTGCGCTCCATTATTTCCTGAATAGCTCTTGACTTTTCTTATTCAGTAATGTGTACGTAACCCAATTGTGGGCACAGTTTAACAAAAGTGTGTGTGTGTGTGTGTGTTCCAAAAGCGTCTCCTGCATCACATTTAAAGATTTCCTCTGGGTACAAGGAAACACGTCCATTAGTCTGTTCCAACTGTGGTGTAATGCACAGGTGAAAACTATCACAAACTGCCAATCCTGAAAAATTATTCAAGAAATAACTCTCATCAAAACTGAAAATTCTGCCTTTATTTACTCACCCTCATGTCTTTCCAAACCAGCATGCTTGTTTTTTGCACGAAACACAACACAGCTTGACAGACATGGTCAATATGAACTGTCGTTGTATGTTGAGAGCTGTGTAATGTTTCAAAACGTTTGAAAATATAACAGGATACGGGTTTGGAATGACATGAGGGTGAGAAAACAATGATGGAATGTTCATTTTTGGGTGAGCGTAACATTCTTTTAAGATTGACACTCTGTAATCGTTTTTACATGTGTATTGTAATCTCCAATGTTTTCTTTACATTAAAATACATAAGCCCATATTAAAGACATATTTGTCTGTTTCCAGCCACTGTTTTGGTCTTAAGAACCTCTCTCAACAATTTTAACTGGTAATCCCAGCTAACAATTTTAGGTTGTAGAAACGCTTCCATTGTAACAAAAACGTAAAGAATGATATTTTGAAATGTTCAAAATGTTTTTTAGACGTTGTGTGAATGTAATGCTTGGTTATAAGAACATTATTAAAACATTTTTTAATTCTGTAAGGTTTTTAAAATATTCCGCTAACTGCTTTATAAAAACATTTTTAAATATGATGTATAACAATAGAAAAGTTCTATTAACGTTACTGCAAGAACATTTTTTGATAACATTTTTTACGATAACTTTTAGACAATGTTAGCCAATGTTCTGAGAATGTTCACTGTTAGCTGGGCTACTGCTGAATACATAGGGTTATGTTAATTAATTAAACATCAAGGGAATATATTATTTGTAATAATATATTTTTTTTGAACATGGTTCTTTTGTAGATATTTCAAGATTTTTCATCCACGTTTGCTGTGAGAGACAGGAAATGCTGCTGACTGAAGTCGCGCTGTGCATTACCGTCTTCAAAACAACACAAATGTTTTCTTGTGCTTTGTGCGCACACACTTGTGCCCACAGCTGGGTCTCATACAGCCAAACACTGGGTGAGTCATCACGACGCCACCTCGCATTAACGGCTCTTTCACGGAAAACACAATGTCCAGGAAAAGCATCAAAACGTAAAGTACATACACTGCAGAGCATTCTGTGGTTTGCGCAATCAGCCACTCTCACACTCCTGTCAAAAGGATTGCTTCCACCTGTCGGGCTGTACGTTTAAAGAGACAGGTACCCAAAAATTCATATTTTGTCATCGATTGCTCACCCACTTTCTTTTGGTCATTTAAAACGTGTATGATTTCCACACAGATGGAGTATTTGAGCTGCAGAAGTCTATATAATGAAAGCGGATGGGGTCCGAGAGTTGTCAAGGATAAAAGTCCCCACACAAACATTATGAAAGTAGTCCATACTGTATTTTAAGACTTCTGAAGCTGTATGAGAACTTTTTAGAGGTTTTAGTCGGTATTCACTAAAAAATATTGTATGACAGCTGTAGTCACATTTCACTTTTAGAAAAAATTACAAGTGGCTCCTTTTGTGTTCCATGGAGGAGAAAAGCTATATGAGTTTTGAAAGACACGAGGTTGAGTAAATGATTACAGAACTTTTAACTTTCTAGTGAACTACTCCATTAATGCTTGATGTAAACAGTGGGTGTAAACTTCATAGAAGGTTATGAAGTCAAAGGCTGAGTCATTATTTTGCTCACTTGAGCAGAAAAGCTGTGTGTTAAGAGAAATCGAATTAAGCGTTACATGAAAAAAACAGCCCTTATAAATGGAATTACCCACAGTTCGTCAGGTTTCAGAGCCCCATTCGAAAGAGGATTACAGCTGCCGGTCGATATGTCTCTCTCTCTTTTTCAGTTTTACCCTGATATTTCTTGGCAACGCTTCAGCGCCATATTAAATTTGACTCCCCAGCTTGGCCGTAACGCGAGTGCCGGTGGTTAGTTTTTATTCGATTCACAAGCGTGTAAATGTTTAATAGAGATGCAGGCCGGACTGCGATGCAATTGTGACAGTTTTTCCAAGCTGAGGAGCTCATTGCCTGACAACAGGGATATATAAACCGTGAGCAGAGATTCATGACACGCAGGTCAGATTTATAGAAGCGTGCGGTGCGCCCTTCATTTCTGAACAAAAACACACAAAAAGTGTGACTTGATGTGGGTTTCTTTTGTGCAGGGTTGGGCCTGAGTTGCTCAATGTGAGGCTTTAACCTTGGCACAGGCCGAATTGGCCGTTGACCAGGAGGATCTGGCAACGTCAACAGCATTCTGAAAAATCTCTTTGAGATGCGGCTTAAGGACTTTGATGAATTTACGTTAACGTAACAATTTGGTACTTTTTCCGATTTTCTGTAGAGGTGCACCCGGTAACTTTTTCCTCATTAAAAAGTTTTACACCACTAATGTATCCCCGGCTAACAATTTTAGTTGTTTTCGTAACATTTCCATTAAGTCACCAAAACATTAAAAATTTTAAACGTCCGTTGTTTAGACATCGTGTTAATGTTTTTGCTTGGTTATAGGAACGTTATTCAAACATTTATTTTAAAAAGTTTTTAAAACGTTTCACTAACTACTTAAGAATAACGTTTTTAATATGTAAAATATAACATTGGAAAAACGTTACTGCAAGAACATTTAGGAATAACTTTGAGAGAACTTTTAAAGAACATTAGCCAATGTTCTGAAAGAATTCGCTGTTAGCTGGGTCCATGCCCGTCGTCATTTTAAGACGAATGCCGAATCAGCCAATGCAACATAAATGAAACCATTTAAAAACATAAATAAAATTGCTCTTAAGCTTTAAGCTATGGGCTAACTTTCAGAAACGATTCACTTAAGATTTTAAAGATTAAAAGCCCTTGCTCTCCATTGCGTGTAGGGTATTAGCATATTGTTTTCACTGAAAAAGGACTTTTATTCTGCTTAATGGTAGATTAAGTGAATCCCACCAGCTATTTCCAAACAAGCCTTGTTTATTGCTCCCAATACAGTAATTGACCCCTGTGGCCGAAACTCCTCATTTGATTACATTTTAATTTCTGCAGTCAAGCAAAGCGATTAAAGCTCTTTTCTGTTCTTCTTAACCCCAGTTCACCTTGACTGGAGGGTACTGGGAAGATTTTCCGTGGGGATAAGCCGTCTGATTGGTGCTTTTCTGTTGTCTCAGCCGATCTGGAGTTAAGCTCTGTGGAAGGGGCTATTCACTGACGCCACACCGCATTTACATATACATGAGATTTTAAAAGACCTTTTGGCTCCTGGATTAGTTCAGGTTCCTCACAAACCCGGCTCGGCCTTTCCACATCGGTAGCGCTTTTTAGGAGCTCTGTAATGGACAATGAACTCCTGTGATCCAGAGCTCGAACCTGCGCGTCCATTGAAAGCTGATTCAATAACTTCCCTGTGTGTTGTGTGCACTGGTGATGTTTGTTCTGAACGGAATCATTCAGTAACAGTCTAATGCTGTTTCTGTGTTGTACCACAGTCTATTAAAGCCAGTTATTAGCACTGCCATTGATGTTTATACTAGCAAATAAAAAAAAATCAACCAAACTAGAAACTCGAAATAAAATATAAACAGTAGCCCTGCTTTGGCTGGTAATGTGGCAGTGATTTGAAACCTGGTAGCTCATTTTCAGAGTGTCCAAGCTGGTCTTGAACTAGTTTAAACCTAGTAATCGAACAACTAGTCACCCTGGTTTACGCAATAAGGTTGTTAAAGTTATATAAACTATGCAAGTTACCAGCGCATTATGTTTGTGTAGAGATTGTTTTTGGTATATAAATTATGTAAATTAACAGCGCAGTATGTTTGTGTAGAGATTGTTTGTGGTATATAAATTATGCAAGTTACCAGCGCAGTATGTTTGTGTAGAGATTGTTTGTGGTATATAAATTATGTAAATTAACAGCGCAGTATGTTTG